>MU377161.1:0-75943 GCA_022495195.1 Xylaria digitata
ATAAAATAGCTAGAAAATAAAAGAAAATACTATTAGATTTGCTATTTTATTACGAATCTAATAGTACTAATTATTTTATTGTACGACCTTTTTTCGCGAAGTTATAATAAAGGGGAGTAAGTACCTCTGCATATAAATTAGCTTACAGGGTACGCTAAGCCAAAGTGCAAAACTTGCTTGTGTGCAAAACTAGCTTGTAAAATACGTTATATTTTAATAGCAATAATATTTATAAAATTATTAAAAAATTAAATAACAACTTTTATATAAGTTTTAAAAATAGTTTATTTAATTAAATAGCTAAGTTAATTAAAAAATGCGTTATTTTTTTTTATTTTTTAGTTATTTTATTTAAAGTGTTATTAAAAACTACGTTAAAAAAATAAAAATAAAAATATATATTTAAATTTTTTATTTAATTATAAATTTAATAATATTAACTTTTTTTTTATATAATTATTTTTTGCAAAGTTATTAAAAAGTAAAGTTAATACTTTTTATAAAAAAAATTAGCTTATAAAATATGTTAAGCTAAAGTGTTAATTTACTTATAATATAAGTTATATAATTAAATTATAATAATTATTTATATAAAAGTTAAAAAAAAATATTAATTTGTTTATAATATACGTTAGCTTTATTTTTATTAATTTTTTTGTTAAAAAAAGCAAAGTTGTTTTTTGTTTATATTAAATTAGTTATAATAACGTTATATATAAGCATATGTTACACTTTTTTTAACGTACTTTATACGCTAAATTTTTATGTAAAGTTATTTATTTTACTTTTTAATAACTTTTTTAATTTAAAAGCTATAATTAAATAAAGAATTTAAAATTTTTTTTTTTTACTTTGTAATTATTTTATTTAGGCGTATAGCTATAAAAAACAAATTTGCAAAAATTATTTTAGCGTAGTTTTTAATAGCGCTTTAAATAAAATAGTTAAAAAATAAATAAAAATATTTTTAAATTTTTTATTTAATTACAAATTTAATAATATAATTTATTTTATTATAGCTTTTAAATTAAAAAAGTTATTGAAAAGTGGAGTAAGTAGCTTTGCATAAAAAATTAGCGTACAAGGTACGCCAAAAAAGGTGCGACATGTGCTTGTGTGTGACGTTAGCAACTGTAATAAACCTACACTATTTCCACTGTATTTAGCTACACACTTACTCCACACAGTAGCTTAGTTTTTCTTCTTAATACAACATCTTTGGTCCTGTCCTATTCTCCTAGATTGGGCGGTACTACCTTCTTCTCATTGGCCCCTCCCCCTCCTTCCTAGAAGCGTCTTTCGCTTAAGCGCCGGGGATGTCCCTCAAAGCTGGGGCCGTCACAGTAACAACTCAACCAATCCGTGATCAAGCTGCACCTCTATAATACTATATCACCGACTAAACATCTTCAAACATCTTCACACCTCGTAGGAACTTGCAGGACCTCGCGCTAAACCCCAGCTCCCCATCCGTCTACTGGTCCATTCACTGGTTCTCTTCACGCATAATGTGTGCATAATGTGTACATGGGCGCATCACTACCTAGATAAAGGTGTCACTCACGATGCTATCCTTAGCACTCCCTCGCTCGCTTCTCTACGGTAGGTATACCCCGGCATTGTCTCTTCGACTCCAACAAGATAGCATCCTGATTTCTTCCGGCGGCTAGGAGACTGCCTTTTCCTTCATAATTGTCTCCGTCTGCTGTTGTGTGCTGTCAACGTACACTACATATAGTTTATCCTTTTCTATCTTCTTTGCTAGGTATTTCAACATTACTTCTCTTCAACCTTTCCGTCTTTTCAGAAGCCCCTTTGGTAGCTTGGCTATCTCCCCTTCGCTACGTGTATATATACTTTTAACACACTCCTTTGTTTATTTTTTACATCACTCGCAAACAAAGCCAGGTCTTCAATACAAATCTATTCACTCATAATGTCTTTCGAGCAAAAGGACTCGGTGTCTCCTTCAAACTTCGAGGTTGACCCTCGAGAGCTCACCTACCAACGGCAACAAGGAAATATTCATTTCCTCAACAGCGTTCGGGTCGGTTTCACTGTCTTAGCCCTCGTTAGCGGCATCACCATCCTTGGGACATCTGCCAATGCACTCATGGTATACAACAACACCCACGTGCCGAACGATTTCAACCTCCCCCTATGGCCGGATGAGTTCGATCTTCGTCCCACCGTGGCTCTAGTCGTGGCGAGCACAATCGTAGTACTTGCGAACATTGCGTCTCTTGTGTTCAGTGGATTCAAAAGTGTAAGTTTAGTTCAGCCGTCGTCTTCGATCTTCGTTTCCAGCTTTGTAAGTTAACATACCCCGTTATTCCTTCAGCTTCATGACCGAACACTTGTACACACGTCGATGACCTTCATTACGCCCTTTGTAGGGTTTGCCGCTGCTTTGATAGGTATCGCCTTCTTCTATGCCATCAACGCCTCTACCACGGTAGATAGCCTGCAGAGTTGGAGCTGCCAGTGGAGTTATATCAACATGAGACTAGAGCCCTACTTCGGTACTCTGTGTAAGCAGAACCAGACCGCACTATACCTCACCGTTATACTTGTCCCTGTCGAGTTCATCACCCTCATGGCAGCCGGTGTGCAGATGGGTTTAGAGCGAAAGGCGAGGGTATTTATTCCGGCTCGCAAGCCCAGCTTCAGTCCGGCTCTGTCGTAGAGTGTGCCAATGTCCAATGATCCCCGTCCGTTTGTGCCCTAAGCCATACGGCGATGCTAGGATATTTCAGGGAGGGGAAAGGGGCAAAAGAAGCTCTCGAGACCTTCCGCTATATTATTATGCCGATGAGGGACTGAGCTGGACTTTTTACTTCTGGACTCCTTGATTGAAAGAGATGGGACCAAGATAGCGAAGACACATCATTGGGATTAAGCGGTACACTACACGTAAACGGCCAACTGGATGAGTCATGGGTCGGGGTAGATCATGAAATCATTTAATATACATAGGATCGATCCAATGCCACTTTGAACTGTTTTGACCCTTAGGAAGGCTTGGTTAGGCTAGTTCGCCCTACCGATAGAAAGCAAAGAAAGAAAAGAGATGATATTGTCTTATATCTGGCAGTCGCAGGGTTTTGTTCAATCTAATTCTTCAGCTCGCGGGCAACAAAATAATTTGCATTTCCTCGTTATATTTGCGCACTTAGCGGCTCAGAGTTTATATATAAATACGCCTAATCATCAAAGCACCGCAGTGCTATCCTACCAGCATATTAACGCTCAACTATTATTGCCGGGAACTTAGTTTATGTTACACCAATGAAGAGCACTACAATTTTGGCGATAAGGCAAACTTAAAAGCGAACGCTACCTTGCAAGTTAAGTATGCTTCATCCACTAGTCCTCAGTATCAACATCAAGGTTGGGGAAGTTCGAAAGCACCCGGAATAACGCGTTCTGAAACTCCCCTCTCTATTATCCTACTAGCCTAATAGTCCATCTATCATCTGGTTGGCGATTTCATATGCTCCTGTCTAGATACCGAGCCTCAGTCGGAAGTATCAGAGCCGAGCTCGAGACCAGACTCTCTTTCTATCAAATAATCTTACTGCGAGCCGCAGACTTGATCAATGGCCTTGTTACGGCAGTCAATACCGCCGCGTGCCTCGCAGTTTGCCTGGATGCCGTTGATAGTGAAGAAGACACTGTAATAGCACTGCTCCGGGTAGGACGAAGTGGCGCAGTTATGGAGGCACCGGGGGCAGTACGCCTTGTAGCTGGAAGCCTGCGACTCGCAGATGGCCTCTAGATCAAGAGTTTGGCTGGGTGCGGGGCTGCTGCTAGTAGAGGTGGCCTAGAGATGGTTAGTCACGATTATGGACGACGTAAGGTTGTCTTGGATCAATTTACCTGGGGTAGAGCGACCGCAAGGGGTGCAGCCAGAGCGAGAAGGGTAGCGAACTGCATGTTGGTAGATTGATGGTAGGAGGATATCAATGTATCAAATGAGCGATGATATATGATGCGTTTAGAAATGGTCTTTGGATGATTAAGGGGATTCTTTCCTTTATATGCCTGACTCCTTATCATCCTCCATCTCGGCTTGAGTGTTCTTATTTTAACCAAATGAGAGATCAACGCTCCAAACTACCTTTTTCCAGCATTGTCTCCCAGGCGCCTAGGGGGAGAGGCAACGGCAGCCTAGCAGGCATATATCCCGCTTAGACCACTGAACCGCAATTTGTCCCCTGAATTTAGATAACCTCTCGTGAAAATAGAGTAGGCGAAGAAGCCATCGACGAAAGCGTCGAAAGCGCCAAAGTTTTTCACGAGACTTAATTTCCCCGGGCATGGATGCCTAGGCTGGATCCTCCTTCTTTCATGCTTGAATAATGCGGGCCTCGTCGCCGGGTCCGAGTCCGGGGTAAAAATAGGAGAATAGGTCTCCCAAGGCATCCGCTCCACCTCCTTTTACATTGCCTACACACCTCCTATTGACCTCACTATGTAAGATGTTGACGTGGATTTTCGGGTGAAGACTGACAAAGATCGCAAAGCGTCCAATTGACGTAGGCACGGATTTAGGCGGCGCTTGAAGGGTAGGCAGTAAACAGAGCGATTCTGCTCCTTGTCGATGTTCGGCTTTAACGATGCTCTGGGGCCGTCAAGGGAAATCATAGCTTAGCCCATCACTAGTGTATGTGCCCCTCATCTGCCTTCTCTAGTAAATACACTACATAGTATATAGTAATACGATGGAGACACCGTTAGTAGTCTCCAATAACACCCTGTAGTGCCAAGCAAGTTGTCTCTAAAATGGAAAGCTTTGCCGGCGAAGCTCCATTTTAATACGCTGTAAATCAAAAGTGTTCGCACTTTGATTTAAATACCTAAATACTACCCCTCCGGCGGTCTGCTTCGTTTTAGTGTTACATAAGCCTGGTCAGTTATGTAAGCAAGGTTGTATTCGTATTCACATATAGTGGCTGTTAGTGACCATGTTCACTATTGCAGTACGCAAGCCACGCGCAAGCCACACAGTTAAATATGGTGTAAATACGTTGTGGTTGATGCCTCAAATAGACTTTGACCAATCAGCTCTTTGCAGAGTCCGTATGGGCCAATCAAAAGCGAGCCCAGTTTTATAGAGTTTTAGGGGTCACCGTTAGAACTTCTCAAGCTTTACCTTCCCTCACACTTAATTGTCGTTGCCAATACGTGTTCGGGAGAGGTATAGCTTTCCAATGAACCAGGTAGAGATAGGCATGTATGTATACGTGTACGTAGGTACATAGTATGTGGTGGTAGCTGTAGTGTACTAGGTTAGTATATAAGGCGAGGATCCATCCCCATTATTGGTAAGTTAGCTGATTGGCCAGTTCACACCTCGCTTGACTATGGTGGTTCGAGTGAAAATGCTACCATCTGACGTAGGCGTTCGAGAGTAGTGTATCACAATAGTTGACAATAGCAATGTCTTCATAACTACGGCCTACTGTAGGGCGACATGACCATCATAGTATTGGAATTTACAGGCCGATGCGACCCTATTTCTGGACAGGGTAGGAAATGCACTACACTTCAAATGGCCACTAGCAATAGCAACTGTAGGGAGAAGACTCAGATCTCTTCTGTTTTTTTGTTTTTTTTTTTTTCTCAGTGCAGGTCGTTCAATTGCAATTGATAATGGCACCTATATACGTACATGTATTAAGTACCTACTGTCGACTCAGGCCACGGTGTTATTGACCGCAAAGTTGTTATTACTTCGGTACCTTGGTCACACGTAGGTATCTCTACGCATACGTGTGTAATCTAGGAATCGGTTATACAGACTCCCTCCCTCTCTTTGCGATTTCCCCCAGCGGCAATAACGATAGGCAGGTAGGTAGGTACCTAGGTACTTAGAGTTTCAATATATATGCGGCTACTCAGATCATTCAAGGCACATATCATTTATATGCATGTAGCACATTCATTTTCATCTCTTGATACACTCAATCTGCAGGTATCCACTACACACAACCACGGATCTAGAGCGCAAGTGACGGGCCAAACGAAGGTTTGTGATCTCCCATATGTGTGCAACACTACCTCCCGTCTCCATCTACCAAATAGGATCTGACGCAAATACGCAAACGAGAGACTGCGTTCGCCTACCTTGTGTACTTATCTATCTACATGTAACTATCTACATAAGCTTGGGTACCTAGCTATCGGCCTGACTCCCAACTACCTAACCTACCTCGGCGGCACAGTAGCCCATTGATGGGAAGAAAGCAAGACCGCCCTTGCACTCGTGCAATCGAAGGGTAAAAGGGTGTTGTCTCACCAGAAAACCTCGTCTTACCTGACCTTTCCACTCGGCCAACTACGTCTTCTTCTTCCCGGCGCAGTTGCTAGATATATTGTCTGTAATTCTTTCCTCGTATACCCATTAGCCTGAGTACAGGCAACTAGATACGGACAGCCAGAGACAGAATTATCGTCACGCACGTATTGTTTTCTTCCTTATCCTAACATTTGCAAATCCCAAGCCCGACTACTATACCACTAGCAACTATCGGGTGCACCTAACGTCGTCACCTATTCATTTGCTTTACAATATACGGTCAACCTATTCACCATTCTATTCATAATCATAACATATTCAATACCTAGAACCTCGTCCTCAGAAATCTTGCCGGTTGGAAAAGGAGAAGCAAAAAAGGAGGGAAAAAAGAGCCGTGGCATATTATATGTCCTTCCTCCAAGCGAGCATAGGTGAAACGAACGTCTATCTTTGTCGATTGCAATCATGCTTGAAAACCCCCTTCGCAAGTCAGCGAAGAGCTCTGCTTCCACCGACGCAGACATTCGTCGCCCGGATTCACCAGTCAGCAAACCACCACGCATTGGCCCTTCATTTGCCCGGAGAAAAGCGCTTCAATCACGGCCACCTGATTCCGTCCTTGTGGAAGGCACCAATGTTATGCGTAGCATCGACCGCCCCCCTCCCGGTGACGTCGTTGGACGCCGCGGGCCACGACTCGGCCCGGACGCAAGTAGGAAAAGAAGCGCCTATTTCGAGTCTGAATTTGCCGGACCCAACCGGGGAGATGACCCGGCCAAGACTCGCATTGTCAATGAATCTATGGTCAAAGCCGAAATTAAGACGAATGTCATTGTTAGTGATGAGTTAGCTTTCATCACGGACCTGGCCTGCCATCTGTCAAACAGGTATCAACGACCAATGTCTTCGATCATTATCACGCTCCATCACGGTATCTGTATGCTATTTGGAGGTACCTTTGAACCTGCGTGCACCTTGACAATTCACGCACTGCCGAGCCTGCTCCAGCCGGTAACGAACAGGAGAAATGCTATCCTAATCCAGCGGCATCTCCATGAAACACTCGGCGTTGTCTCCACGCGCAGCTACGTCCGATTTGAGGTTACCGCCGAAGAAAATGTTGCCGTTGGCGGCAAGACACTTGCACCAGACGATGAGGGAACAGGTAGGGGCACAACTGATCAGAAGTCGGGCATGTTTGGAAAGCCATCTAAACATGGTCGGAGAATTATGAAAAGCGTCAAGGTAAGACCTCAGTATGTAGGCCAGATAGAATATTCTAGGATATCGGGCTGAGATTTATTGCAGTCTCTTAGCAGTTTTAAGTCACACTCGATGATTGAGCTTTCGGAGCACGTACCAACGCCACCACCAAGCAACTCGGGAGAGACGACACGCATTACAGCGATCCCAGAGGTGCCGCCAACACCACCAGGCGACGAGAGAATAAGCCAGGTGGAAGAACAAAAACCGCATAAAGGTGCGCCGCGCCGCAAGAGTCTTCGATTTGCGCTATTCGGGAACAAGATTTCGCTAGACAAGTAAGAAACACCAGACTAGATATAAGGCCTAATTGAATGACGAATGCTCTTATCCTCTTGTTCAGATGAGACTATGTCTTGACCGCCATAGTACTTGTCCTTGATCGGAGAGGAACCTAACATCCCGGAGATGAGCTAAAAGCGAATACCAATAGTGCTGTTAGGAATCGAACCCGACTCACTATTTAGTCAGACGGTAGGTCCCGGAAGGTTCTAGGAAACGTTGGGAATAAGGGTTGTGCTTAGGAGGGCGTATCAGGAACTATGATGCCTTGCTGACTGAGTTACAATTGCCATCAGACGAAACAAATCCCTTCCCAGAACCCCTATCATATGATGTGTACGATACACGGACCCAGAATGCGGTCAAGTAATCATCATCTATTCAGACTGTGCTGTACGGTGCTCGAGACGGTGCTACTGAAGACATTAATTCTCATATTGGTCGATCAGCCTAAGCAGCTCGCTACGACACTCTTTGATGAGGGCGGATTGTTGGTGCTGGCATTGTTTTGATGAGCCTTGTCGCTACCTACTACGGTATGCACTTAGATTGTGTAAGCAGGTAGGTATACTCTACAGTATCTAGATTATGACGTTCAGTCTGGACTTATTTGGGTTAGCTATACCTAATGCATTATCATGCTCTAACTGTACTAAGTTCTAATTACACTAGGTACTTACATTACTTAATAGGTAAGCAGTGAACACCTACACTACCTACCTGTGTACTACCTAATACATCCTGTAGGGGATACGGCTGTGACAGGTGAAGGTTGACAGCTGGCGGGATCCTTCCCAGACAATACGTAGGTACGTACTTTAAGTACCTAGATACCCATCAGATACTGCCGGGCAGATACTGCTGCCAACCCCCAATCCATCTCCTTCATCTTTGCTCCACCTACAATGTCCAGAAGCCTAGGGCTCATCTTGACTTTGCTAATCACAATCACCGTCAATCTTCACACCAGTGTAAGTCGCGCTATTCTATTGCAGCATCCTAGTGATTTCTCGCTTGGCCAATCTCTTGTCACACTCTCTTCTCACTTACCTTATTTGTTGGACACCATCCATTGGCAGATATCGTCGCAGCCCCAGAACATCTCTGAGACAAGCGTCCATTACGTATATGCTCACCAGAGACGTACCCTTGTGCAAGTAATCAGACTAGAACCGGACACTCACCCAGAATCATTGGGCTCGTCCTTGTTGTTGTTGCTAGACACACAGCAGTAAACCTGGCAGCGGACAGGTTCTTAATCCAACCAAGCGTTCCGTTTAGCCAGTGGGAGGCGTTGTAGCTCTAGCACTCTGTGGTACGACTGAAGGTGAGTCAGCTCAGCTGCTATATTGGTACTCAATCACACAGAGTAGTTACGGCAAGCTGACTCAGAGGCTATAACCAAAGACGAGATCGGGCACCGCTGGCTCGAGTCACCGCTCTCTCTCTGTCTCTCTGCCTAAGGCCGGCCAGGTATCCTGACCGTCGAATGCCACAGTACAGGGGATCGTCAGGCTATCGCGTTCGCTGAGCCACCGTATCACACACCCGATTTTTCTTTGATCATCCCGGCAAGCTTGTCTGGTCTTCTCTGTTACCTAGATTAATTCTTTGCACAAGATGGAGGTGAGACCAGATATTTTTGTTTTCTCTCCTCTCCTCCACCGCGTTCCTTGACATGGTATGCGCCTTTCTCTTGCTCGAGATTTACTATATTTCATTCCACGTTGTCTTTCTCCCATCGTCATTTTCCGAGCATGCCTCGCCAACACATACATACACGCCGTAGATACTTCACCGCCTAGTTCGGACGGCCCTTTATAATTCCTCCAAACATTCTCTCCCCTCACTCTCATGGAAATCAAGGGCCTTTCACCGCTGGCTCGTCCCATGCCGCTTGTTTTCACGAGCTTTTCACCCGTTGTCGCAACAATCCTAGCATAGCCCAACCATGCAACCCTCGCGGTAGCGGCCTAGGCCCAGTAATCCTGAGTCGACTTACGACTAGGGCTTTCCAACACAAATTTCCGCGTTCACCTCGTAGCTGTGCGACGGTGAGATCGGCGAATCGCGGGCTCGCTCTCCCTGCGATTTTATCACGGTGGATGCCCCAAGTGAAACAAGCTATTATGCCCATCCAACAAGCCGGCCACTGCAGACTGCCTATTCTCAACCACATCTGATTCCACGCTGGATACGCCATTCCATCCCTGCCATCTATGCCACTCTCATCTATCTAAATAGTGGGTTTGGCGACCCACAACATTGCTTGTGAATTGATCAGCTTGCCAATCCCTTAACCGACTGAGGGGGTACAAGCAAAAGAAACTGAACAGTCGGGTCGGGTGATGATATTTGGAGATAATAAATCCGTGCTGTCAGAAGCCGCTATGCGTTGAAGAGACCTGTCCCGACTCTAGGACCACCCTGTGGCTCTACAACGCAACACTTGCGGATTCACCTATTTGGACAAGCGTCTCAAGTACTCTGCACACTTTGAAATCGCTCCCACCTATTTTCACGAGCAATATGACTTCCCGCCTTCGCGGACGGCATGTGTTGGGGCCTCAAAACGACGAGCGATCGGTGCAAGCCGAGGAAAATACCCCTACTCCGGCTCAACTGAATCTGACACGATTGTTTGAACAGAACCAGGAAAGACAACAGAAGAATATGGCCACCAAGGCCACTGAACAACCACCTGATGGACCGGCTAAGGGGAAACCACGACTACTGCTTATGGGTCAGAGAAGGTATGATGACAGACTACCTACCATATCCAGATAAGATAGCTAAAGTATAGTAGGAGTGGCAAGTCCTCTATCTCAAGCGTGGTCTTCCACAAACTCCCACCCAGTGAAACCCTATTTCTAGAATCCACGGCTCGCATTCAGAAAGATCAGTTGCCGTAAGACACTCCACCCGGGCAGGTGTTTGTAGAGCTTATGCTAACTAGACGGTCTCGTTAGCTCGTTTATGGACTTTCAGGTTTGGGATTTTCCAGGCCAGATCGACATATTTGAGAATCCGACATTCGACATGGATGCCATGTTCGGAGAGATTGGCGCCCTAATCTGGGTTATCGATGCTCAGGACGACTACATGGAGGCCGTGGCTCGTCTTAACATCACAATATTGAACCTCCAGCAGACCTATCCCAACATTAAGATTGAGGTTTTTATACACAAAGTAGATGGCCTATCGGATGACTATAAACTAGATATCCAGAGGGACATCACCATACGGATTCAGGATGAGCTCTCGGACCATGGATTTGAGAATGCACCAGTGACGTTTCACCTAACTAGTATCTATAATCACAGTATATTCGAAGCATTCAGCAAGGTCATACAAAAACTTATCCCCCGGTTGGGAATCCTAGAGGCCATGCTGACCAACCTTTGCCGCACATGTCGATTCGAGAAGGCGTACCTTTTTGACGTGACGTCCAAGATCTACATTGCGACAGATAGCGCGCCAGCCGACATGACAAGCTACGAGATTTGCTCCGATTATATCGACGTCATAATAGACGTGACGGAGGTTTATGGTAGCTGGCCACGCTCTGATAATTACCGCGGAGCTCTCGAGGCATCACCTTGGAGCCAAAAAATTGAAGATCAAGTGGCATCAAACTGGGCAGAGAGCTGTATAGTCCTAAGTGACGGCAACAAGCCTATCATCTTGCGCGAGGTGGACAAGTACTTGGCACTAGTGGCGATCATGAAGGAGGACAGTTATGACAAGATGCCTCTGGTGAACATGAACGTCGAAGTCATTGTGCAAGGACTTAAAGAGTTCTTTGATATTACGAAGCCGAGGTAAATGATGGTACTTTGTTGTCTTCGTCATCGTATTAGCAGATGCTGTAACAAGACAGGTAACTGGACTTGAGGCTTAGCTTCCGGCGGGGTAGGATGGTAAAATGCAGGCTCGGCGAGTACCATTTGCGAGGGGAAGGGATGCAGTCTCCGTACAACTCTTATGACGACTGAGCTTCTCCTTAATTTTCAAATAGTAACTGAACCGGATGAGTGGTATCCTGCAGTCTGGACCAAATCAGGCCTCTCAGAGGGAGGACTAGGTACTTAGATGGTTTAGTTGACGAGAAGGTCAGCGTGCGATGGCTAATTGTATATATATGTTTATATGTTGTGTGCATGGAATGAGGACTATGGAAGAGGACCTACCTAGATCCATAGGTGCCCCCCGGCATGTAGTAGTCAAGCCATGTGGCGTAACTTCGGTAAACTGAACGACACCCGACAGGTGGATGATTCTCGTACCAATAAAGATGCATGCACGGCCTATCCAATCACGATACGCAATGGTGGGGTGTGACAGTACGAAGGCTCTCCGTATTCAACTGTTAAGCAGCTTGCTTGCAACAGTGAGAAGAAGAAACCTCTCCGTTGCCACCATAGTGTTGTACCGTGCCGCGGGATTGTTAACTGTGGGGAATACTGGGCAAGTTCCAATTCGATTGAGAGTCTTCTAGTCTAAGTAGAGTGAGCGCATAGGTCCTCACCCAACATGCGCTTCTCGTTCACACAATTCCTCACGCACTTTGCGATTGTGGTTGTCGTCGTTGCGAGCGGTGGTGATGGTACTGGAAATGCGTTGGGTCGGCTCGCTTTGGATAAGATTTTGAATGATGCCCGTCCCATCTTCGGCGAATTGGATGAGGACCCCTCGACCTCGGCCCCGGCCTCCACTCTCTACGGGCATGGGCACGGGTATGGGTATAACAAATACGCGCGGTGGATGGCCGGCCTCCCAGATGCGATCCCGTTGGCGCACTTGAACATCCCTGGCACCCACGACGCGGCGACGTTAGTTATATAACCGGAGAATATTAAAAACGTAGCTAATATTATCAAAGGTGGAATTATACGCAGACGACGCAGGACGAGCTATCGGAGGCGACGCGGTGTGACGGCACGACGCCGCGGCCCGCGCGCGTCTATCGATGTCAGCAGAGAAGCATTGCCGGGGCCCTCGAGGCCGGGATACGGTTCTTCGATCTGCGGTTCGCGCTCGATCCGCTCGACGCGCGACTCGTGTTCTGGCACGGTCCCGCGTTGCTGTCTGCTGCCGCGGGCGTCGAGGACGTGTTGTTCGGTTTCTACGATTGGCTAGACCACCACCCTGAGGAAATGGTGCTACTTAGCTTCCAGTACGAGAAGGGCACGAGGGCCAATGCTACTAGCGATGCGATCGTGCAGACAAAGCTGTTCAATGCCCTGACCTCGGACGTGGCGGCGCGGTATGTAGATCAGGGACGCGGGTACTTAGGCACTCTGGGGGATGTGAGGGGGAAGATTGGTATGTGGTTATTCTTCCTGTTTCTGGCTTGTCTTGTCCGTCGCCCTCGTGGCAGGGAGAGGAGGGGGGAAGAGGGTGTGTGTGGGGGACGGCAGCATTCCAAGCCAGCATCATGTCTTGGCCTATAAGGTTTCTGTGTATCACAACACCTAGAATCGCGGTTACTGACGGAGTGCGTACTACAGTGCTGTTTCGCCGGTTCGATCTGGATATGCTCCCACCGGAGTTTGAGCAGGGTATGCCTGGGTTGCATATGGCGCCTGGCAAGTGGATTGATAACTCTAGGGGGTTCGAGCTTGTGTATAACGACACCGTTGCTGCTGCTGGACGCGGTAGCGGGACGGCATTTATAGAGGACTTTTATCATCCCGACGACTCTATCACGATCGAGGAGAACATCGCTGCAAAATTCGAAGCTATCAAAACGCATCTTCAACAGGCGGCTACAGGAGATTTTGATAGCTTGTTCGTTACGTTTACTTCCGGCACGCACGTTGAGGTTAACCCACCCGTCTACCCCGATATCATGGCGCTCGGATCCGGCGGTGCACTCGGTATCAATCACAGGTTACTAGAGTTGCTTGGAGGGATGAAAGGTCGGAGGTTGGGGGTTGTCGTTATGGACTTTTTTGAGGAGCCTTCGGGGTTGATTGATCTTCTTCTGGATTTCTGATATGGCTGGATTAATCTTGTTTTAAGAGTATGAGTGGCTGATGAGCTACAATAGTACTATGGGTACTCGCCATATATGTGTATTTTCGGAGTCGTATGATGTGGCTCTGACTTTTCGATGGTATATCGTTGAAAAGTGAAATCTCGATGGTACTCGGCAGCATAACGTATCTGATATATTCATCAAATACCCACCCACCTACCTACCTCTGTACCCTCTCTGTTCTCCATCGTCTCACGGCCTTGGGTTAGGTGTAATACAAAACCCATCATAACACAAAGTACCCTTGTCATCTTAAACCTGTTCGTTTCCTTTGTTTCCTCTCCCTTTTTAACTTTAATTTTAAATTTCGATTTATCAGCGAGAGAGTTGAGTGTTCAGTTTTACCAAAGCAACTAAGGTGGATTCAACAAGCGAATATCTCACCACTATAAAGAGTGGCGCACAACTTTCTGTCTTGGGATGTCCCTCAACTTGTTGTCTGGGACTAGGTAGGTGGTACACGGCGATTTACCACCATCATCATAAATTTCAGGGTCAGGTTGGCTGAGACATGAATATCGCCTCTCTGGAACCAATGCACATCCATCACATTCGTGTTCAGCCGCAGCAACGAGGGAAGCGGTAATACAAGCACTCATAGTTCGGAGCGCAATGAAATGTGGCTCCTTGTTCCCACGGAAGTGCACGACGGGCACCCTATTATCATACGTGACTAAATTATCTCTGCTTGGCAGTATTTCCTTCGCCTAGTAGGTGATGTGATAACGGTATCTGCCCGAGCTGTTACGGAACTGAATACCGTGTCTGAGGTTGGGTTGACTCTTCATGTATTCAGGGCCGAGGCTTCGTCTAACAACCGTTCAACTGTTTATTAGGATTACTTCTCAGTTAACACCCATAGCCAGTGATTGGATTCTTTTCAGTACACAATATCCATCATTTTGAACCATGATGAGATACTATTTTAATGAGCATTCAGCATCGCTAGTTACTTCGCAAACTCGCTGCTTATAGTATAGGTAGAAGTTGGTTAGGTATTGCTGATTATGCAGGTCTCGACGCGCACGGAGTGATCTCATTTCCAGAAAAAGTCAACGAAGACTTCGCTAAGACTTCATGCTGCCGTGACGTGCGCAGAACGATTTTCCTGTTTCAACGGGGTAGCATTGTGACCCTTTCATCCAAAAGAGGGTGACAACGGAATGATGAAGCTTGGTGTATGGGAGCCGATTGGGCGTCTTGGGAATTGGGGCCCAGCGCTAAGTATCTGAGATCCAAGGGGCTGAATATTGACGATGACGCCGTGGCGTAAATTGGTTCGGCTAGGCGCTGCTGGCGGAGGGTTTGCGCGCAAGTAGAACCGATAACTGGTATACCTACGTGATATGGTGATGTCTTGGGTAGCAACTAATTTGACAATTGACGCTGCATGCCGATAAGAAAGGAAGAAGAAAAAGATGGGAAAAGCAAGCGGAAAGTTGGTTCGCAATCTTGGTCAGAAGAATATGATAATGTAGCATGAATACGTACCTAGGCACCTCCACTACATCCCTTCGGCCGTTTTGCAACACCCCAAGGCGCATCGTCATCCCTAATTAGGTAGTGTAGGTCTACACATCGGTTGTGGCGGCCTTTGTACGCCCTGTTCGAGCTGAAAACTTGTTGATTGGAGACCACCGCACCGTCAGCAGCCGCGCGCAAAATTTATGTAGGCAAACAAATAACCTTGAGGGAGGAGACTCGAAAGGGAAAGGGGGCTCTGTAAGCCAGTTGACGTTGGGTCCAAGTTGCTAAAGGCCAAGAAACTTGGACCGTGTCTCCGCTTCCCCTCCCTGTGTGCGTCCCAGTCTGGGAGGATGGCATTGGAGAGAGTTTATTTGATGCTCGCATCCGATGTGATACTCCACGCACACATACATAATATTCCGCAGTGTTGTCAGACCTGCCGCGAGATAAACTTGGCCAAGAAGTTGGGCTACTATGTGTACCATCATATCATGAACGCATCTTCACAGCAACCGCTACACTACATAGACAAGGCGTACCAGACGGAAGACGTATTACCTACACTAGATAGAGAGAGTGGGTATAATACAAGTCTTTTTGATCGAGATCTGTATACACTAGTTCTAGGCGATCAATACTGACACCAATAGTGTACATTATTAGCACCGATGAATGCTTAGGTAATACGAGGTGCCTGACATGATGCTTTAAACCGATAGATGAGGTACACTAGGTAATCAACGAGATGAAGGACCGAGAAGAGCCGCATGGGTTGAACGAACTGCCTATCCTAAAACCCCGCGACGGCAGAGGCATGCTACTATGTAGGTACATACTCGGTACTGTCAGTGGTAGGTAGTGTAAACGGATCGTGTACTGACAATAGCTTATCGCAGTGTAGGTAGTGCAACAGTAACCGTACATTCACTGTATATGGTGAACATGCATAGTAGCGCTATAGGTATCCGTCGACGACAGGTTTTGAACCATTTCGAAGAAATGGATCTCAGGATCGACATAAATGCAAACCCATGTTTACTATGTACACTCACTGACCTAGTGTAGGATACGACCTACTATAGATAGTGTGGTTGTAGTGTAGCGTGTTTCGGAATGTTTCCCAGGTGAAGCTAGCAGATCCTGACCATTCAGGGGCAAGATTTTCAGGATTTTCAGGATTTTCAAGACTGTCCAAGTTTCTGCGCGAGAGTTGCGCAAGGATTTATCGGATCGAAGCCGGCGGGCGAGCTACACTAGTGTACAGTATGTACGCACTTAGACTAACGGCTGATCTGGCCCGGTCGCCCCCATCTTTTATTTACTCGTAGTGATCGTCGGTGAGAAACCGGGAAAAAAACCAGAATTGAGGTTGGGGCATTAATTGGGGGTCACCACGATCATGATCTGTTGATGAAGATACTAGTCTAGTACTCGCTTGAGTATAAGATTAAGACCGAAAAAAAACCCCTACCAAAAACTGGACCGTACAACTGTATGACGGAGAGGGTAGCAGTAATTGAAAAGGGGTGGTCGGGGTAGGGATTTGAGGAGGGAAAAAAAAAAAAAAACAGATTTACAGTACTTCTCAGGGGCACGATGATAGCACACCAGTACCTTGCGTCCAGCTGTCAGCAAGGGAGCGCGTACCTTGCAGCTTTTTGGCGCCGGCTGATTGGGGAAAACCAGAACAGGAACGCCACAGGAACCTGTGATTGGGTGGGGCACCCACGTTTTGTTTCATCCTCTGGTATTCAAGGGCTTTTACATACCAAGGTACCTGGCTCCAGTGGTGTACACTACACCAGGTAGTGTAGTGCAATGTGAAGAAAAATTCAATTGGGCAGGGAATCTCACTCGTAGTGTAATGAATAGTATCAGCTGACAGGATTCTCATCTCTTACCATTGTAGTGTAGAACGCAACTACATTACGAGAAAGCACACTATCCCACTGTCTATTCATATGTGAGGAATTGGGACCTTATGTATAGTACACTACTATGTAGTGTAGAGGAGGTCTGACAGGTGAAAAAAAGTCCTCCCGCTAATCCCCTGGGTCCGCTTGGCCCATTGTTAAAAAAGAAACTCTCTGAAGCCTGTCCAGAGGCCTGTCATCCCAGATTGTGCCACATACTAGGTAGGTAGTTAATAGTGTACTAGTATGTAGGTACTAGTGTACGAGGTAATCACGGCTGGGTCTTCCTCTCTCCACTGAATCGTGGATCCGCCCATCGCAAGTCATCCATCAACCTTGTGAGTTCTTGATGTCCATCATGTTCATCAACTCGTCCCATATCAGTATCATGCATATTATAATGGGTACCTACCTACAGTGGTGTGTAAAATGGCCGGTGTACACTACCTACACTGCACTGGTACCTAAAGTGGCACACAAACGCCACTAGAAACCCTAGAATACCTAAGCTGGTGAGAGCATGGCGACAACAGATGGCGCAGGTGTAAGTGTCTTTCCTTCACATAGTAGCAGCCAGTTCTACCATCTTGTTGTGGCTTTTCAATGATGCAATAAGGTCCATGCACCACGACTACATAGGCTAGGTAGTATTGAGCGAGACAAAATCAGCAGTGTACTTACTACAGTATGTACTGGCAAGGTGCCTGATTTCTTTCAGTTGATATTCTCTTCTCCTCAGCTGCAAGGGGGAAAAGAGGAGCACAAGTAACGTCACTACAGTAGGTACCTGACTATCTACTTAGTGTGGTGTAGTGTAGATGCATACGACCACCCCCCATCATGCTCTCTGACCAGCCATTTGCTTACCCGTTCATTCTCCTAACAGGTACTCCAATGGGTGGCTGGCCGGAAGGAGGCTGGTGTAAAGAAGAATAAGGAGATGATGGTGATGACGAGGAAGAAGAAGAAAAAAAAAAAAGCAAAGATGGAAAAGCTACTTCTCGCCCTTGTGAGGCACACTACAGTCCACAAGTACATACTGTACTAACCTAGTTTAGTACACCAGATACCCCTGCGTCTGCATGCCTTGGGCTTGGTAATCCAATCTACACTGTGTACTACTATGTATGTAGTGTACTCTAGTCTATGTACACACTGTATCTCCGAATTCCAAGGGTTTATCCTGGCTCTTGTCCTTTATAGTAAACACCTCCAACCTTCGACCCTGTTTACGAGAGCGCTTGTGGACTTGTCAAGTGGATTGCAGGGTCCGGCTAGTGTAAGTCTCCCCCCTCCCCGGTCACATTCTCGATTCCCGACGAGGTGGCAGACTCTTCCCTGCTTGTACCCTAGTGTACTCGGTATTGTACCGTGTCTATATTACCTACCTACTCCATCTTCCCAGCCTTGATTTTGTTTCTTTCTTCTTTCTCTCCATCTCACCTCGTGACGATTTGGTTGTGTGTCGAGGCGTACTGCCTTTTACAGTCCTTTCTCTGTTCAGTCTTTCCGTGCTCTGCCGGCTCAGCCCTCCATTCATTCAAATTCAAACGCTCTTTGTCGTTTGGTCCATTCTTTACATTGTGACTAGCCACTCTTCCCGACAAGTCCTCCGACTCTGAATCTATATCCAGCCATCTTTATATAGCCTGGTGTAGCCTGTTCACATATTTTCTACTTCTCAACGCTGCTCCGGTATCAGCATTCATACAAGAGAAACACTTCCTTTCTTTGAAGACACTTGCTTAACGCCTGTATACTTCTTTTGGCAAAACCCTTCAACGCCTTTCCTCGACACACCCACCCACAATATCAAGCAACGCGAATAGCAAAAATGAAATGCAATACTGCTACTATATTGGCCTCGTTAGCCGCCCTGGCATCGGCCAAGGATTCGCGTACCTTCGCCGTCCTTCGATTCAACGGTGATGGCTTCTTGACCGAGGGTCCCGTAGATCCTGTCGTCAACCCCGGCGCCGAGGCCACTCACTATCATGGCATCATGGGGGGAAACAAGTTTGGTGCTACTGTCGAAGGGGACCAGCTGATGAGCTCTACATGCACAACCGCTAAGATCAAGAATGACAAGAGTAACTACTGGGTTCCTTCTCTTTTCTTCCAGGATCCCAAGAACGGCACTTTTCAAAAAGTTCCTCTATTCTATATGAACGTGTACTACTTCTTCGAGGCCACCGATGATGAAATCAAACCCTTCCCCATTGGTATGAAGATGTTGAGCGGTGATTCTAAGACGAGATCGGCTCCCAAATCCGGCGGGGCCCTCAATCTCGACCCCGATAATGGAATTCCTATCAATCCTGTGCAATGGACATGTCCACGGTCGAGCTATAACCCCCCTTCGTACCCCGCCAACTCGGACGGATCTACCGCTGGTATAGTCGATCCTAACAATCAGGGATCTGGTGCCGGTTTCCCTCTGTACCCTTGCGATGGTTACGCCTCGCCCCTACGTCAAGACATTCACTTCCCTTCATGCTATAATCCCGACGCGGGTCTAGATGACCACACTAACAACATGAAGTTTCCCTCTAATGTTGGTTTCAAGCAGAACTGCCCCAAGGGATGGGTGCACGTTCCGCACATCTTTATGGAGGTGTACTGGAACACTCCCCTCTTCGACGATTACTGGACTCCCGATGGAAAGAACCAACCCTTCGTCCTCGCGACTGGCGATGCGACGGGTTATAGTTCGCACGGAGATTTCATTTCGGGATGGGACCAAAACACGCTCCAAACCATCATCAACACATGCGATGCGGGTGACGCCGGCATGGACAAGTGCCCCCAGATTCCCGGCGGTCTGAACGACGACAACAACTGCAAGATCGCCAAACCAGACTTCGGTACCATTCTATCGGCTGGCCAAATCATCCGGGATCTTCCCGTAGTTGGCAACCTTATCACCGGCTGGGGTAAAGGTGGTGTCAGTGGTGGGTCTGTCGATTCCCCTGCCCCTTCCTCCCAGTCTTCCTCCGCCAAATCTGCCGCCGCTACTTCCGCACCTGCGAGCCCTGCCGAAACTGCTTCTAAGAGTACTGCCCCTAAAGAGACCGATATCGCATCTCCCACCGTCAAGGCTGAGGCGACTACTAGTGCTACTGGTGGCGCTTTCATCGAGTCCCCCAGTCCCTCTGAGGTTGCTAATGACGCTCCGGTGACTACGGCGGCTCCCGATGCGACTACGGCTGGTAGCTACCCGAATATCAAGACAATCTGGGACATCGTCACCGTCACACTCACCACCACCGTTATTGGGCCTGAACCCACACACGGCTTGCACCGTCGTGCCCCGCAGCACTCTCATGGCCATCTAGCACGGCACCTCGCTGGCAGCTTTGCCGCCCGTCGCTAAGTCTTGGCCAAGTATTCTGCCCCGATATACCTTTTATCTTCGTACATACACAGCTCTTTTCTTTTTGAGCGTCAGGAGGCATTGTCAGAAAGGAAAGTTAGGCCCTGGGTAAGACGGCGCACACATCACGAATAAGAGCGAGGGACGGGAGCAAAGGCCAAACTTTCTCACGATGCTACGATAAGACCACCCCATTTTTGACCGGCGAGACAAGTGTGCATTTGTTAGCGATTGGGTCTTTGGGTGCTTTGGTATTTTTATTTTTTGGCCATGGTTTGCTCTGGTTACTTGAGTTTAACTACTCTGTTCTGCTTTTAAGTAGCCGGGGAGGGAAATGAAGCGTACAATTCATACCGTATATATTTATTTGATTCATGCACTCTGAATGCAGGAGACATTTATTTCACTCTAATTCCCTTGGAATATGTACTTATTACGTCGTGATGTACTCTACGTCTATTCATATACGTCCTAGTATAAGGCCCTCAAGTTTGGTAGCGTTGGTTTCTTGTCTTAGTCTTGAGGCAACGGGTTGGTTGCGGTTTAATCATAGAAGTCTCGGGTGGGTAGTGGTACAGCGTCTGTCGATAATTATGTGGAAGACTTTTATATTTGCTATGCTTTTAGGACTTATCCGCGTTTTCATGTTCGGCTTTATCATACTAGCTTAGACTTCTATTGACTACCCAGTCATTTAGTTCAAGGTTCAGCATAAACTTTTAGGACTATCCCTTGCTAGCTAGGCAATACAGCAAATTGTCTTTTCGACATGCATAGTAAGAGAAAGAGAAGAGTTTTGAACGGAAAAAAAAGGAAAAAAACAAAAAGGTCTTACAAATACCATTTATTTGTTTCGATGACTCACATCAGAGTAAGTTGCTCTGGACACTTATTTTGCCACGGTTATGTATGTAATGGATTGAGTCCAAAAATGGAGCATTATCGACTTTGTGGGCGGAAAGATTTACGTTGTGTCTCAGTTAACTCAACACCCCATAGTGTTATGCTCATAAGAATGTAGGAGGGGGATAGAGAGCACCGACAATAGTATAGAAGTATATTCAATATCTCTCTACAGTTCATTCCTATTTACGGCCCGCAGAGCTGTCTCTTGAAGCTTTCAACGGTGGCTAGACCTATATTTAGTCAGCAAAGCCGCCCCATCCCTCTCCATCAGAACCGTCGGCATTGCTTTCTATATCTGAGCCGCTGGTATCGCCAAGGTCGCTATCAATTTTACTCGAGGCGTCTTTTAGATCGACACTTCCTGTCTTTGAATTATTCTGCAAGTGGTCATTTCCGTTTGTCGAAGATAGGTCTTCCGCCCTTTTTAGCCCCGATTTCTTGTTTCCAAGAGCACTTTTCTTCTCTTCTCCCTCGGTCCCAGCGTCTCTCACGAATCCAACCACGAAAAACCCCATGACGCCTCGCCCGTCGTCTTTGTATGAGCGGATACAAGCCTCGGCGACCTCTTCATCCCCACCGCTTGCTTCGAGAGATCCTCGAACTGGCCACTCGCGCATTCCTCGTACTTGTTGCTCTCGTTTCATGACTCGCCAGCCCCCTTTCAAGGCAACTTCTGATTGAAGCGCCTTCAAGACAACCTGCTCGTTCTCCTCAGCATGAATGGAGCACGTCGAATACGTCACCTTCCGAGCCATGGGGAACGTAAATGCATGCAGGAGAAGTGTCAGCTGAAATGACGACAAGGCTTCCAATCTCATTCCCATCTCCTTCTCTGAAGAGACTACGAGCTCTTGCCCGTCGTCGTCGACCAGAATCTGTCGCCTAACTTCGTTTGCCGTGCCATCTTCTCGCTTTCGCTTGCGATTCTTGTCGACCGGTGACTTCTTCACCGAAGGGAGGCCGGGTTGCTCTGGGAGATGAATCGTCGGCATGGCATCTCTGCCGATGATTCCGCTGCCGGAGCAGCTCGGGTCCAAAAGCAAAGCACCGACGTTTTCGTATAATGGTGCGCCTGGATCGACTTTCAAGAAATCCCGCTCTGAGCTCATGTGCGTGATTGTTTGGGCTCCTGCTAGGTTCACCATCTTTTCTAGCGTACGTGCACGATACTGGTCTTTCTCGAAGGCGTATACTTTTCGCTCGCCCTCCTCACCCTCGGCCATGCGCGACCTCACGATGGCAGCGACATGAGTTGTCTTGTTTCCTGGGGCCGAGCATGAGTCAATAACGTCGCCATCTCCAGGCTGTGGGTCTAGCAGATATGCCGGGAAGCAAGACGCCTTGTCTTGCAGAATGACGGCGCCCGAGATGTAGGCGTGCGTCTTGGTAATCTCGAACGTGGGCGAGAGAGCCAGTAAGTTCGGCACATGTTCATCGACGTAAAGCAATTTCGCTGTTGTCAAGCCGGCGAGGATATCTCTCACACTTTCTACCTGGGCGAAATCCTTGAAAGTCGTATCCAGCTGGTCTTGGAGCGTCGTTTTGAACGTGTTCACCCGGACCCAGCGGGGGTACAGGCCGACTTCACCTAAGGCCTCGACGGTGACCAGGTGGCGTAGCGCTTCAATAGACGGCGCTTTTCTCCGCAGACGGGCCCTGGTTAGCTCTGCCGCCAGGCGAGCCTTGTGGCGTTCGACGGCGGCTCTCAAGCCGTGTGAGGCGGGTAGTGCAATGCCCTTCCGTGATAGCAGGAAGTCATGGACGAGTAAAAGAGCCAGTAGAGGTGTGAGCTGTGAATGAATGGTGAGACACTATCACTCGCTATGATTTGAGCCCTAAAAGGGGTCTTGTAAAATGTGCATACATACCTTGCGCTCATGGCAGAGGAGCTCAGAGCTATCTATAACCTCCTTGAGCACAGCGCTCCATTTGCAAGCTTCGGAGGCGAGGGCGTATATTTGCGGTGGGGGAGACTTGAAATGTTTATTTTTCTTCCCGAAGAGACGCGTCTTCAAGTTACCGCCGGTCGATGACGGCGCCGACAATATGTCCGCTGTCTCGTGATACAGAGACATGGACGAGATGATGATGCAGGCACATAATCAAAACAAGATGATCATGTGGCTATGGAAAAGTTCGAATTGCATGGTTCAGTTCACCTTTATTCACATAGAGGAAAATGTTGGAGGAGTTATTTTGCTAATTCCCCCCTAGATTGATGGTACCTCTGATATAAAATCCGGTACGTTGTTGAGCCCATTCAAGATTATCACGATAAGATAAAGGTTCTAGTTATCTCCACTTTCCACCCCTACAGATATGTAGGTAGTAGGCACAAGATCCCATGTCTATCCGCATATCTAACCCGGTAATACGATATAGATACGTTAGGTACCTAGTGCAAGTTAAGTATCTATAGGTATATTAATTCACGTATTGTAGGACTATTTGTAGGACCATATACTTCATAGTACCTAGGTACTACCTACCTAGATCTTTGAAATTACTTAGTGTAGGTAAGCCTCAAGACCACGTTATCCCCCAATTCTAGGAGTTGTGCCAAGTACAAAATAATGTACAAGGGAAGCCTTACACGTAAGGCGACGAAAGTGCCGGCCTAGAACAATCCAGGAAGACTAGCCAAAGAACACAATAATGCCGAGAGAGGCAAAGGGTGATAAACTAGACATCAACATCATCCCGACTCAGACGATACCCGTGACGCAACATCTAGTCTGGCTGGCATTGGCCAGCATACTTTATCCTTCAGTGACTTGAGCCCGTCTTTGGCATCCGCCGACATGGTGACAATAAAGGTTGTCTTTTGACTGGCAATGCTTGGGTTGTCTATCTTTCATCAGTTGCTTTTCCCGTGCGTCCCTCTGATTGTGAGCTTCTCCTGTTTTACACATATAGTAGTTCACTTTAATTTAAGCGTGTCATGATACTGCATATTTAAGCTTAGTAGAATGTAGCTGTCAAGCTCACCGGGGCTGTAGCTTTTCCGACAGCCCGATGAAGATAGCAAGCTGGGCAAGTCCACTTGTTCTAGTCTCAACAGCCTAGCTATGCTAGTTTTATACCTAAGTCGGAAGTTTAAAGTATCATGTACTATGTACTTGTACGCGTAGGGCATATACAAGCTAGCAAAGAAACAGTCCAATAGAGGAGTTGGCTAAGCGGCTGTTAATGCTACTACGTGAGGTATGTTGGTAGAGTCTATCAAAACACCCCCTCGCCCGGTATTATAGCACGAAGCTGAACCTCTCCACCCAAAGCTTTCTCGAGATTAGGGCCGTTTTGAAGAGACGCGAATGGGCGTACCCCGTGAGATGCATGATGGGACTAGAAGAGGTGATGAAGCGTTCTGCCGACTCCCGGATCCCCAGAGTGCGCACTCCGGAGTCGCCGAAGACGTCTTAGACTGGGCTGCATGTACAGTAGCCCGCAGCCCGCAGCCTGCAGCCCGCAGGTCCATCTTGCTGTCCCGGTTATTCGTCCTTAACGTGTTAGCTTCACGTGCCGCTTTTCCGGAATTTCGCGTTTCATAGACCTACCATGAGAAGACTCACTGAATTCTTTCTCTCCATATTGACTCGGTCGAATAACCGCCCAACCACACGCTTTTTTTGTCTTATTTCTTCTTCTTTGACTTGACGACCTGCAGCCGATCATTGTCCCGCCCAAAGACATCAGATCTCCCTCCCTACCTCACCCCACCCCGTCTCGTCTTCTTACCACATTTTGCACTGGGGCTACAATCTAGGTGCAGTGTAGCGTCCTGCCTAGGCCAACGTATGCTTAAGATATGGACAAAGTGCACGGACTGGCGGCTCAATAGGGAACCAACGAAGCGAACTATTGATATTGACAGTTTACAGTACTAACTATCAGGCGGGGGCTACATATGCTTTTTGAATCGAACCCCAAACTCCTTTATCAAATAGCGCCTCTTAGTCCATGACCATTAGACAGGTTCTGGACGGGTTGATCCCCACATAGCTTTTATATAATGCGAGTCATTATAATACACCACCTCGGAATCGAGCGATAGCTATATGTTTATTAAAATGTTTTATTTAATTTAAACTTTTTTTGTTTATAGTTTAGCTATTTTTTAAAAAAGCAATAAAAAGCAATTTACATATTAATATTATAAATAAGTTAACTTTATTAAAATAATATATAGCAAAACAGTATAACTATATTAAAAAATAGCTTAAAGTATAAACAATTATTTATAATTACTTTATTATATAGCTTTTAGTTTTTTTTAACAGTTAAATAAAATAACAACTATTTTAAACAACATTTTATTTATTATAAACTTTGTTTTATTAAAGTTATAAATATTATTTTTAAAAATGCTTTTATTTGTAATTATGTTTTATATAAAAATAAACTATGTTTAATAAATATTTAAATTTTTGCAAAAAATTTGTTAATAATTAATTTAGCAATTAAAACGTATATAAAGCTTAAGTTATTATTATATAAAAGTTAAAACTTATTTAATATTAATAAGTAGTATATTATAATTACATAACAATTAGTTAGCTATATTTTTAATATTATATAATTAAGATAAAAATGTTTGTAAATTTAAGTTAAATATATATTGTATAATTAAATTTTTTTTAAATTTTATTAATCGGCATGTTTTTAAACGCGTTTTTTGTTTTAACAACATTATAAATTTTAGCAGCGCATTATATAAATAAATCTAGGTTTTGTTTTAAAGCTTAAAGTGTAAACTATACATTTTTGTGTTTATATGTACGTAGCATTATTAGTTATTAAAAAAATAAAAAAATGAAAAAAATGCGTACAAAAATGCAAAAACGTAGGCTATTTGCTTGTCCGGGCCACTTGTTTATTTAATACGTTAACAACTTATTATTATAGCCAATTTAAACGTTTTTAAAAATTAAAAATATTAATAAAAAACGTAAATATAAAATAAATAAAATAAAAAAATTACGTTTATATAAAAAGTATTATATATTGTAATACTAAATTTTTTAGCAAAAATATAACTTTAATAATATATAATATTTAGTAAAAAACTTTAAAAATGTATTTATTATCTTTAAACAGTTTTATAAGCTATACTTTAAAGCTTTAAAGTTATTAGTTAAACTAAAAAAATAAATGTGCGTAGTTGTTACAAATAAACATATAAAAAATTATTTAAATAATAACATGGCCGAAAAATTAAAAAAAGCTATAATAATTAAACGCTACATTTAATATTAATATAAATTAAAATCTGTATTTTTGTTTTAATAAAAAAATATAACGTATAAACTACTACTAAATTATTATATTAATAAAAAACGTATAACATATTTTATTATTAAGTAACAAATATTATTAAGTAACAAAAGTTTTAAATTTTCTAACCTTTTATTATTTAAACTTTATTTTTTTTATTTATAATAATAAAGCACGTGTTAAAAAAAACTAAGTTATTAACTGCTGCTTGCGTTTTTAAACGCAATTTTTACATTTTTATTTATAAGCTTGCAAAAATATATAACGTTTTTAATAAAACTTTTTGCTGCAAAATTGCCAGTATTGCGCTTTAGCGCAGCAGCAAAAATATAAAATCAAAATTAACTAATTTTAAAAAGCAAACAATTATACAGTTTATAATTTATTTAAATTTAAAAGCGTTTTTTTTTTAAATATATTATATTTAAAATATAGCTAACTAACTATTAGCTAAACAAAATAGCTAATTAGTTAAAAAGTGCTAAACAATATGCTTTATAAACTATATATTAGCTTTTTAAACGCGTTTAAACTATTAAATTAATTATAGCTAAATTTTTTGCAAAAATCTTGCTAAATATAATATGTATTATAAACGCATAAAAAAAACTATTAAGCGTAAAAGTATTGCAAAAAAAAATATATACAATTTTAATAAAATAAAGTTTATAATAAACATAATTATAACTAATATAGTTATAATAAATATTAAAAAGCAAAATAAGCTTAAACAAGCTTAATAAAGTAATCGAAATTAGTTTATAACTGTTTGTTTAATTAATTTATAAAGTTAATTAGTACTGCTTTTTATTATTTTAAAAAAAAAAAACTTATTTTGTTTTTTAATATTATAACAGCTTTTTATTATTTAAATAGCAAATTATAGTTTTATATAACAGCTAAATTAATAATAATTTTAGTTTAAAATAAATTAAATATTTTAATAAATATATTTAACTACGTTTAATAAATATAAAACGTTTTTTTATTTTTAATAGTTATAAAAGCTACTATTTAAAAAAATTTAAAAACTATTGCTAAAAAAATAATATTTTTATTAAAATAATGTTTGCACATTTTTTTTATAAACTTTAGCTTTTAAACGTAACATATTTTAGCTTGTTAAAAAAAGCGTATAATATTAAAATTAGCAATATTATACAGACAAATATAACGCATGTTTTAAAAAAGAACTTTTTATTTGCGTTTTTTAAAGCTTATATTTAAATAATAACGCTTATAAATATTACATTTAAATTTAAAACTATTAGTTTTGTTTTATTTAATTTAAAAGTTGTTATTTTAAAGCTTAAAGTTGCGCTAATTTTTTTTATATTATTGCTAAAGCTTAAATTATTTTTTACTGTTTAAGTTTTAAAGATTTTTATTATTATTAAAAAAGCTATTTCGTAGTTTGTTTATTTAAAAAACTAAATTTTTAAGCATTAAAATAGCTTGCTAAACAAAATTATTAACGCTATAAACTTGTTATTAAAAGCTACGTACTATTTACTATATAAGCAAACGTTAATACTAAATAAAATAGCTAAGCTTTAAAAAGCTAACTATATTTTTAATAAACGTTAAAAAACAAAAAATAAGCAATTATAAACTAAAAAAATACTTATTTAATTTAAAAAAACAAATTTTTAAGTTTTTAAAAAAAGTAGTAATTAAATAAATTAAAAAAACAGTAAAAATAATAATTGTTAAATAAAGATATTTATGCGTGCGCGCTATTGTAGCATATGCAGCAACACTGGTTATAATGTGCGCACTTGTATAATAAATGTAAATACGTTTAATAAAAAAAATTCCGATTAATTTAAAATAATTTAATTGCGTTATAGTTATTTTTTTTATATTGCAACCTAAATAGTGCTTAAAACTTTTATTACTTAATAATATTTGTTATTTAATAATAAAACATGTTAAGCTATAACTTATAAAGTAATAATTGTACTATATTTAATTTTAAAAAATTACAAGCTTCGCTATTCTTTTTTCTTTTTTTTTTTAGCTTAGAATTTTAGTTTATAGCATTAATACAATGTTATAAGGCATTTTATACAATTGTAACACTTAGCGTACCTTGTAAGCCAATTTATATACAGGGGTACTTATTTCACTTATTAATAACTTTGCAAAAAAAAACATTGTACAACAAAATAATTAGTACTATTAGATTCGTAATAAAATAGCGAATTTAATAGTATTTTCTTTTATTTTCTAGCTATTTTATTTAAAGCGTTATTAAAAACTACGCTAAAATAATCTTTGCAAATTTGTTTTTTAAAGCTATATGCTCAAATAAAATAGCTAGAAAATAAAAGAAAATGTTATTAGATTCGCTATTTTATTGCGAATCTAATGGTGTTAATTATTTTGTTATACAATGTTTTTTTACAAAGTTATTAATAAGTAAAATAAGTACCTTTGCATATAAATTAGCCTACAGGGTACGCTAAGCCAAAGTGCAAAACTTGCTTGTGTGTAAAACTAGCTTGTAAAATATGTTATATAATTTAATAAATTTTAATATTTAATAGCTGTACGCTTTTTTTAATATATTATAAACTTTAATATTAAGCAACTAAATTAAATAAAATAAATGTAAAAGCAAAAAATAGTTATAATATTATATTTTTTATAATATTGTTTAAATTTAATTAAAACATAGCTTTTATATTAGTTTAATATTAATAAATAATATTTGTTTATTAATAATAATATAATATATATATTAAAATGTTTTATTTATTTTAATATAATTTTATTATTAGTTTATTTATTAAAACTAGTTATAAACATTTAATTATATAAAAAGTTAATATTTTTATATTATTATTAAAAATAGTGAGCTTTTTAAAAAATATTAAGCAGTAAAATAAATTTTTTAGCTAAATTAATATAATTATTTACTATTGTTTATTTTTTATTATTAAGTTATATTGTTTTACATTTTTTATATTAATTAACGCTTATTATTATTATAGTTAAAAAAATAATGTTTATTATAAACTTAGTTTTATTAAAGTTTTATATATTTTATTTATAATATTATATTAAAGTTTTATATGTATAAAACGTTTAAATTATATGTTTATTATTTTAAAATTTTTATATAAAGCTTTTTAAAAGTTATATTTATATATATAACGCTGTTTAAACTTTAAATAACGTTTAATAAAGTTGTTTGTTTAAAACTTGTTAACAATAATGATATTATATAACTTTTAAAAAAAATTAGCTAACGTTATTTATAAGTTAATAATATATTACAAGTTAATAACAAACTTTTTATTAACTTTTTATCTTTTTATTTTATTTATATATTATTTTATAACAATATAATAGTTTAAAAATTTAAAAAAGCTAATTTATAACTAGCGATTTAAGCTAAAAAATATAACTTTAAACTTTTTTTTTATAAGCTTGCTTATATTTACAACGTTTTTAACTATATATTAAAACAAAAAATTAATAGCAATATGTTTTACTACGTTATAAATATTATAAAACAAAATTTAATAATATTTAAAAAAAAAAAATTATTGTTAAACATATTTTTAAACTAAATATGTAAACGTTTTTGCTTTAGTTTTATTATATTTAAAAAATAGCTAATATTTTTTAATATAAATATAACGCATTAAAAATTAGCGTTAACTAAGCTTTAAACTTTATATAATAACAACTTAATTTTTAAATGTATTATAATTACTAAATTAATTATTAACAAACTTTTAACAAAAATTTTATAAGTTATTATAAATAGTTTAGCTTTATAAAACGTATAATTAATAAATATAATATATAAATTAAAAATATTTACAACTTTAATAAAACAAAGTTTTTAATAAGCAAAATAATTATTAAAATAATTGTTATAAGCTTTAAAAAACGTAAACGTTTTTAATAAGCTAAGCTTAAAAATAAAAAATAAGTTATTATAAATTAAACTATTAATTTTTAAAATTAAACAATATTATTATATATTATTTTTTTAAACAAAGTTTATTTTGCGTTTTAATATTGCAACATTATTTTATTGCTAAACTAAGTTATAAACCTTTTAAATAATAGTTAAACTAATAATAACATAAGCGTTAACTAAATAAAACATTTTAATAATTATATTTAAAGCTAATTTAAAAATAGTTATTATTTTTTAATTTTAAATAGTTATAAAAGCTATTATTTAATATAATTTAAAAAATATTGCTAGTTTAATAATATTATTACGTTTTATATGTTTATTTATTTATTGTATAAGCTTTAGCTTTTTAATTTAGTTTTTTTTAATATTTTAAAACAGCGTTATAATAAACATATTAAAAATTTAATATAGCACTATTAAACTTATATTAAAAAGCAAAACTTTTTTGTAAGCTTTGCGCATATATTTATATATACATTTATTAAACAAAATATTTAATTAAGTTTTAAAGCAGCTAAAATTGTGCTTTTAAATACAAATAAGGTTATATTTGCATTAAATATTTAAAAAACAAATAAAACACTTTTTTTAAACCCTAAACTATTATTTTAATTTTAAATTTTAAAAATGCTTACTATTATATTAAAAACTAAACAGTAATTAATTTTTATTAAAACTAAAGTTAAAAATTATTTTTTAAGCTTGCTAATTAAAATTTTAAATTTTATTAACTTAATTATAAAAGTTATATAAAAGTTAATATATAAAAATACTTTTTTGTAACAAAAAAACAAAAAGTTTTATAAAACTAACTATATTTTAAACAAGCGTTATAAAATTAAAAATAAATAACTACAAAATAAAAAACCTTTTATTATAATTAACGCTTAAATTTTATAAAAATTTAAAAATAATAAAATAATTAAATTAAATAATAAAACTAAAAATAATTGTTTAACAAAAAAAGTATAAACAAGTTAATAACGCTATAATATTTATAATAAACTTAAACATAATATGCAAACTTATTAAATAAAAGTAAAAACATTTAATAAAAAAGATTATAATTAAATTATTTAAGTTGGCGCATAAAAAGTGCTAAAAAGTGCGTTATTAACTTATAGTACGTTATTAACTTATAAATAACGTTATATTTTTAATATTATAAAAGCTAAAAAAATATTTTTATAAAAAAAACAACGCTGTTAATTTTATGTTAAAATTAATAGTATATATATAATCTACTTTTATATACCATACTTTTTAAATTAGCAAGCTAATTTAGCTAAAAACAGCTAATATATAAACATATAAATATAACTTTTTATGTATGCTTATTTTAACTAACTTATATTGCTATTAGTTATATTAGCGTAGCGCTAAATTACATACTATATATTTATATTTAATTTTTACTTGCTTTGCTTTAAGCTAGCTACTAATTAGTATTTATTAAGCTATTTATAAGCGTTTAAGTCCGTTTTTTTAATTTAATATAAAAATCGAACTTTTTAGTTTTTTGTTTTTAGTTAATAAAAGCATAGTGTTATTTTTTGCTATATACTAAAAAACGAAAAAAAAAGTATTATAAGTAAACAATTATATTGTTAAGCTAGCTAGCTTTAAAGCAAACTAAAAGCTTATAACTTTTATAAAAAAAACAACGTTGTTAATTTTATGCTAAAATTAACAGTATATATATAATCCACTTTTATGCAACATATATTTTTTTTAATTAAATTAAAAACATGTAAATTAGCGCATGCTTTAGCTTTAACAGTTTATTTGTTTATTTTGTTATATAATATTATATAAAAAATTTTATAAATTTTGTAAACGCGTTAAACTAAAATTTTTTAAAATAATTAAATAGTTTAAAAAGCTAAAACAATTTTTGCTTTTTAATTTAATTTTAACATTAAGTTATTAAAAAATTATTATATAACAAAATAATAATATATATTGTTAAAATAACTAGTGTTAGTTGCAACCGTATGTATAAGCACGTACAAAGTTATTGTTACGTACAAGGTTATTAGCACGTGCGCACCTAATTCCTCTTATCGTATTAGCTTGTACGCTAGCAGGAGTTTTCACCTAAAGTAAAAACTCTGCTTCGTACAAAGCCTCCTTTTTATATAAAAAGATATAAATAAATATAGTACAATAGATTGTATTCTATTTCACGCGTATGTTTAACGTACAATATTATACAAAGCTTATTCAACATATATATTAAATAAAAAAGTAAACAATTTGTTTATTAACTACGTTATATAAATTAGCTTATAAAATATATATTAAATTAATATATAAAAAACTTATTAGCTTTTAAAATATAAATAAATTTAATAATTATATTAAAAATAACGCATTTTTTATTTAAACAGGTTATTTAATTAACTAGGTTATTTTAAAACTTATATAAAAATCGATATTTAATTCTTTAATAACTTTATAAATATTATACTTATTAATGTGCAGTTTAAAATTCTAAACTAATAACTTAATAAAAAATCCAAAAATATTTTTATTTATTTTACTACTATTTTATTTAAGGCTTTACAAAAAACTATATTAAAATTTTAGCGTAGTTTTTAATATAACTATAAATAAAATAGCTAGAAAATTGGAAAAAATATTTTTGAATTCTTTATTAAGCTGTTAGTTTAGAATTTTAAACTGCATTTTAATAGCTATAATATTCGTAAAGTTATTAAAGAATTAAATAATAATTTTTGTATAAGTTTTAAGGTAACCCGGTTAATTAGGTGACCCGTTCAAGTAAGAGATGCGTTATGGCAAAAATTTAAATGTTAAAAAATATAGCGTTATATATTTTTATACAAATTTATATAAAAAGGTATAAATTAACTAATAACTTACCCTCTTAGGCATAAATGATCTGCTAGCGCGGAGCTAACCTCTGAGATCCTAGAGACCTGTACCTAGGTAGTGAGTGTCCCTCTTTCTCTGCCCTGACCTCTATCGTGATCCTCTATCCGCTTGCCTCCTATTGGTCTGCCTTCTCCTCCTCGTGCTGGTACCTGTGTGTAAAAGCACAGAGTACTGCAGTAGGTAGGCGGGTACCTAAGTCAAGTCGGGAAGCTATCCCCCCTTACTACTATCTGGGTACCTAGGTAGGTACCTACCTACCTCTATAATTCCCCCTATCCTCCCTATCTAACATCTAGGCACTCTGACACACAAGATGAGTAGGTATCTAAGCAATTGACTAGCCTACCTATTATACCTGCATTATACCACCTATACCACCTATGCACTCACGAGTACAAGCACAAGCACACATGTGCACACAGCACACACCCCAAGACAGCATCGACACACACTATACACTAACCTACAGACTACACACTAAGGTATTATCACACTACAACACGCCCCCCTCGAACCGTCCCTCTCCTCGACTCCTCGACTCCACGCCTACACGCTTGCAAGCCTCCATCAATCCTCCCTCAGCAATCATTGGTTCTTCAAAATGTGTCAAGGACGCTCATCTGCAAACAAGTAATGGTTTCTGGCTGACAGGGAGGAAGACGACTTTGACTTGTCCCTCTCACAAAGCCCTTTTCTGGCCGCCGCACCGGACAGTCCCTCGTCATTGACGATTCTTTTCCCACCGGACATGACCCCCTCCTCACGCCCCTCACAGCCGCCGGCGGATCGAGCGACGTCGTCGAATAGGTCTCCGAATCCCAGTAGATCTCGCCTTGCTACTCCATCCGGCCCTGATCTGCCCGACGAGAACGAGTCGACTGCTCGGGTCACCGAAACTCAGTCTCCACGCGACAATGCCCAGGATGATCTCGAAGCCCCTTCCGACTCGTCGTCTCGTCCGGGCCCCCCCGTTCCTCTGCAACAGCGCCGTCGTGTGACGCGCGCGTGTGATGAATGCCGTCGCAAGAAGATCAAGTGTGACGGCAAGCAGCCTTGCACGCATTGCCAAGTCTATAGCTATGGTATCTTGAACTTCCCCTATATCTTGTATCATCCCGTTCTCGTCGTCACCCATTGCTTACCAACCTTCCAGAGTGCACCTATGACAAGCCTTCAAATAGGCGACGGAACCCGGCACCGCAGTACATCGAGGCGCTGGAGAATAAGCTGTCACGAGCCGAAACGTTGCTCCGCAAGTTCATGCCTGATGTTGACCTAAATGATCCCAACCTGGACCCCGCTGTCCAGCAAGAATTCAGGATGCGCGAGCAGGCGAGGCAGAAAGCTGCTGCTGCCCAAAAGAAGGACCGGCCCAAGTCGGGCGGTTCGGAGGGTCAATTACAGTCCATGATATCCAGCGCTGGCCAACTTGATCTCAGTGAAAGCGGAGACTACGACTTCCATGGCACCTCTTCTGGGTCCGTTTTCTTCAAGCAAATGAAGAAGCATTTCCGGACCTTGTTAGGTAAGGATTATCAAATCCCCTTCATGCCACGGCCTCCTCGACCCTCGGGGGTCACAACCCTCGATTCTCCTAGACCAGTACCGAGCTCTCCATGGGCCACTACTCCTAACCCCCCATCCACACATAACCTACCATCCAAGGAGAGAGCGCTCGCGCTCTGCTCCGAATCTTTAGATAACGCGACTTGCCTGCTGCGGATTGTTCATAAACCTACTTTCTACGGCATGCTTGATAGTTTATACGAAAAACAAGGTGACGAATTCGGAACAGAAGACAAGAGGAACCTGGCTCTCGCGTATGCGGCCATGGCTCTTGGTTGTATGTACAACGTACCCGATAACCAGATGACAAATTCGCCACCGTACAAAAGATCCATTGATGAAGCGTAATCCAACCCCCAACCCTACGACAACCCTTGATTACACAACTAACATGGTTCGTGTGCAGACTCAACTACTACAGCTCAGCTAGATTCTTATTACAGGATATCACTGAGTGCCGAGACCTCACTTCGCTCCAGGCATTACTTTTCATGATTTTGTTCCTTCAGTCTATTTCGAACCTGAGTACATGCTATGGTTTCGTCGGGATTGCCTTGCGATCTGCGCTCAGAATGGGATTGCATCGTCATTTACCCTACGTCAAGCTGGATCCCATTGAGTCCGAAACAAGACGTAGGGTCTTCTATATATGCCGACAAATGGATACCTATGTATCTGCGCTACTAGGATTCCCGCTGCTATTGAACGACGATGATATCGACCAATTGCTCCCAACCGCTGTGGATGACCAATTCATCACTAAAGAAGGGATTACAACTCCGCCTTCGGGCACCCCTTCATACATCGAGGCTTTCAATGCGCATGTGAAATTGATGGACCTATTAAGTAAAGTCGTCCGGAACGTTTACCCCTTAAAAAGGGTGGATCCTAATGTAGCGGACGAGGACGAGTCGCAACATGCCTCCTATATGGTTAGCTATGCGCGGATTAAGGAAATGGAAGAAGAGCTTCAACAGTGGAACGAGCAGTTACCGTTCGCTTGGCGGCCGAATCCCGAGGGGCCAGTTGAGGTTGTGCGGTAAGATCCATTACTCGTTACGCCTACGCTCTACTATAGATGGAATGCTCACTTTTCGATAGGATTCGTAATTTACTGAGGTTTGCCTACGCTCATGTTCAGATGGTTCTTTATAGGCCCTTTCTTCATTACGTCTCCCCAAGGTTCTGTGCTGGCAAGGATGTTAGTGAACGAGCGTACGCCTGTGGCGCTGCATATATCACGGTCGCTCGTAATATCGTGCATATTGGCACCGAGATGCGGAAACAGGTCTCCCTCGTCGGTCCCTATTGGTTTACACTGTTTTCGGAATTTTTTGCTATCATTTCCCTAGTATTCTTCGTTTTAGAAAACCAGGACAAGCCGGGATCGAAGGAGATTCTAGCAGATGCTATAGCGGGGAAAAACATGATCGGCGAGCTTGCGGCAAAGAGCATGGTTGCAGATCGGATATCAAGTTCCTTAGAAGTAAGTCTCATCCTTCGCCGTACTACGGGTATAGGGCACCAAGTAATTGACTATTCTAGACTCTATTCGACCAATTGCCAGTCAATCTCAAAGATTTCGAGGCGCAAACTATGCCTTCGAAGAAACGAGTACGGTCGGGGCTAAAGCCCGAGAGTAGTCCGTCGGTTCAGAAAGCTAATCCCCCAGCGTCGTCTCGGAGCGCTTCCAAGGGCCCCAGCTTCTCAAAAGCCATCTCCGCAAAGATCCAAAAGCGTTCCCCGATTCCAGCACCACATGGTGGTTCCTTTGGTAATGAGAGCGTATCTAGTCCCAATTTCGGTACTTCATTTAGCTCCTTTCATTTCTCACCCTCAGACATGACGGTAGAATCACAGGATTCGATCGCAGCAACGAGTCTAAGTGACGCTAGTCAAGCCAAGGTGCAACATGGCATGACAGGGGCAGCCCAACAGATACACCGACTCGATACCATGATGTTTCCTTCGGATGACCCATTGGCATACCCCAACCAACCGCGAGCCGATTTTAGCATCCATGGATCTAGTCTACATCATGCGAACCCCGCGGATGTTTTGCAGCACGACCCTTCGCCGTATTATGTTCCTCAGCTTTACGACGGTATCGAAGGCCAGTTACTGGGGCCCATTCCGCCGTATCTAATGCATTCACAAGGAGATCCCGGCCTCCCATTTCCGGCACACATGTACTCAGATCCAATGCTGCCCTCCCAACAGATACATCCGTCACCGCATCATCGACCCCATGGCCAAGGATTACAGTTGGAGCAAGAACAACTGCGGCAGCAACCGAGAGACTACGACCACATGCTTGCTAATACATCTTGGCAAGGCATGTTTCCGCAGCATGGAATGGATTGATACTTTTGATTTCTTTAGGATGCAGGGGGGCATAAGACACAAATAGGAGAGAGAGAGAGATACCCACTATATGGCTCAGATATGCCTACGAGGCCTTGGATAACGGGGATAAGTTACCAAGTTTTGACAAGACGAAATTCCCTAGAGATTTGCGTAACATAAGTAACTACCTATGATGACTCATGATATAAGAAAACATAGAGGCGCGACTTGTACTTTGGTACAGATATATATATATATATGTGTGTGTGTTATGTCTACTCTTAGTACAATACTGGAATTATCAATTAGTATTACTAGATGTAGATCCGTGCAAAGTTGAACGGTTCGGCTTGAGGTTGATAGAAAGATCTATCTAATTTAGATTTCCGTGTGGATAGGTTCTTAGATAGCCGGTACTTGGCACGACGTTGCCGACAGTGTACCTATTGTCGACATTTTATCACATTGGAGAAAGACGGGGCGAATTATGCTAGATACCTAAAATATAGTGTAGATATCAGATACGTAAGACATAAGTTTACTTGCCAAAAGAGGTAGCTCCTCAGCCTCTTTCTCGCCACAGAGACAAAGTAACCAGGCAAATAACCACATGTACTTGCAGGTACACAAGGTTCAGTATGTACCGAATTGATCCTCCACCTCTTGCGTCTGCCAACATCCTAGACACAACAACAACAATAATAAGACTATTCTGTTGTGTGTGCACATCCGACAAATAGTCACCATCGTTGCTATCAGATAGGATAGCTGAGCATCACTTAAAATCTTCATCGCCGTCTTATCGCTCTCTTCCGAGTGTGAAGCTAGACCCGGAATTCTGATTTCTCTTCACTGGGATCCCTCTCTTTCCCTCTCGGTCTCTCTGCCGCCCCCTTATTTTTCTTCTAGGTTGCTAGGTATGGAGGCCACCAACATTAAACATAACCTCGTGATCGAGGAAGAGTTTGACGCACTGTACGTGGTTATCTACACCGTATTCTTTGATTTATTACAACTACGCGAGGCCTCCAACGGCCCCGACACCTCCGACACATCCGCTAGCCCCCATTCATAATGTCCTACCACAGGCCCAATGCCACAGAACCTTGCTGCACATTGCATGTCAATAGCCACGCCAAGAACACCGTGGCCTGCGTTCCCTTGAGAAGGCAACAGAGTGCTAATCAATACTTGGTCTCCGCCACAGCTCTATAGAAGTCAAGGTGCCTTATAACTCACCGGTCGGGGTCGCCAAGAAATATCCAGGTGGGTGACCTTTGACTCATGCACATATATCATATGCTCCACGTCAGCCTCATATAAGGTGTTCTTCCTCGTCAGTGGTTGCAATGCTGCTGTCGGCCTCGATCTCACCATGACCGGCTGGCTAGCCACCTCTCCGTGATTCGGGAAGCCCTCAGGTTCAAGCAGAGGGCCCCTTAGGCCCCAGTGACCGTTAAGATAGTGACCGGTCCGGCCCATCCCCTTGCCGGCATCTCGATAATCGTATTTGATGTAAAGCTCTATGCTTTCCGTAACCTCCTCTATCCTTGGGGGAACGTCCTCGCATTTCACAATTCTATCTCAAGTTTGAAGAGAAAACTGACGGCCTCGTTAGCCAAGCTTCATGCTAGAAAGGTAGCTAAAGCGCTGGGCGCGCGGGAAGGCATTATCTTCCTGCCCGGTCAATGGGATGTGAATTGGGAGGATTCCGACCAAGGGCCACCTTTTCGGCAGCGTCGATAGTAAGTTTGGACCAGCAAGGGCTCTACAACTCCTACTCATGTAGATAACTAACCGAAAGGCCAGCTTTTACTATCTCACCGGGGCTGATTTTCCAGGCTGTAGTGTCACATACGATATAGAGGCCGACAAACTGACACTCTGGATTCCATATACGCCACCAGCGACTGTTCTTTGGTTTGGGAATACCCCGTCCCCTGAGGACTGCCTTGCCAGGTCCGATGTGCACGATGTAAAATACATCAACCTTGCGGAGGAGTATTTGACCTCGCGGCTGGCTAAGGTTAAGACACTTTATGTTCTACGATCCTCTCAGATGCCGAAGTTTGCCGGATTCGACCATTTCAAACCTCGTCTTCTTATTGATACCACGTCTCTACAACCTGTCATGGACGAGGCTAGAGTGATTAAATCCGAGTATGAAATTGATATGATTCGAAAAGCGAACGCCTTGTCCTCTGAGGCGCATAAGCAGGTAGCCAGGTCGATGTATGGCATGTCAAATGAGTGTCAGATCGAGGCTGCTTTCATTAGCTCGTGTACGGCCCAGAACGCTCATACGCAAGCCTATCCAATCATTGCTGGATCCGGCCCTAACGCCTCGACACTGCATTATGACGCCAACAATCAACCCTTGGCCGGTCGACAACTCGTCGTGCTCGATGCTGGTGTGGAGTGGAATTGTTACGCGAGCGATGTGACGCGTACGTTGCCCGTCGGTTCGGCATTCTCACCTGAGTGCGTACTAAAACCTCTCGTGCCTTATCTTTTAGTGTCTCCTTGCCTTGTGTAATTTGGCAAGTTCTACGACATTGTACCTAGATATCTCGACTAACATATTCTATCACGCAGGGCTAAGGCTATCTACGATCTCGTCCACCAGATGCAAGAAGAATGCATCCAGCGCATTCGCCCCGGCGTCATCTTTCGCGATCTGCAGCTTCACGCCACCCTCGTTGCCGTGAACGGTCTATTACGGCTCGGCATGTAAGTCATATGTCATTTGTGGGAATAAATTTCCTGTTCTGGGTATAATCTATATCTCAAAACCCAAATACATGTTCCTGTAACCCCACCCGATTGGGCTAAAGAATATTACTGATTCTCGATACTGAAGCCTACATAACGGCACTGCCGATGAAATTTTTAAGAATGGCACGGGCTCGGCCTTCTTCCCGCACGGGCTCGGCTACCACGTCGGCCTCGACGTTCATGAGTAAGTCGCGTCTTGGGACCTCCGTTTTGCGCCCTCGGCGGACCGTATGGTCTTATTCTTTGCGAAGCCATCCATCTAACATACAACTCACAGTGTCCTCAGCAGGGACCTGCTACGTCCTGCGGGTGAGAGTATGTGGGGGAAGAGACGGCCCATCGGTCCAAACTCCTTGCGCGCCATGATCAAGCAAGCCGCAATAGGGAGCGGCGATGCCAATGATGCTACTGTCGCTTCGGGGGGCCCACAGTATAACACGCTGCATCCGAACATGATTATCACTGTCGAGCCAGGACTCTATTTCTGCCGCCCGTATATCGAGGCGTACCTCCTGCGCAGCGATCAGCATAGGAACTACGTCAACCAGGCTGTACTCGAGCGGTATTGGGGAGTGGGTGGTGTACGCGTCGAGGACTGTGTCCTCGTTACCGAAGAGGGTTACGAGAATTTAACTACTGCCCCCAAGGCACAAGAGCTCCTAAGGATCCTTGGCGTATAACGTTAACGCCTCGGGCTTGGGCAGGGTCGAGTTGTTTCAAGTAAGGGTCGCCTGGATCCTATCGTTATCGTCTTGAACGTAGGTTGTGATATTATTCTGGAAAGTAATTGGAACGCGCTGATGGCGTTATTTTAAGAATTATAATAATCTCGTCATATTATACCAGCATAGAGATACCTAGCGTCACCTAGCGTCACCTTATTCAATGACTATGTCAAAAAAGTATCGATACATGACAATTGTAATGTATGTATGAGCATATATCGAAAAGCTTCGCCGCGACAAAGCTTTGATTCTATCGGGTGTAGGCTATCATTTGTTTCAAATAAATATGCACTTGGGAAAGACATAAATGCTAGGATGCAACCCTTTTCCCGAAAAATTCAACCGAAAACGCTGATTCCCAAATACACCGAGTTCATCATGCCAAATATTTGGTCACTTTTATACAATGAATAAACCCCAGCCCTCCGTTTTACGCCTCGCTTCCTTTCCTGCCTCATATTCCTAGATAGCTTTTCACTTCAATGCTCACATTCGTTTTAGCCGTCTTATCTTAGTAGTGTAGTAGTAGTGGTGGTGGTGGTGTGGTAGTAGTAGTAGTAGTAGTAGTAGTAGTAGTAGTATTTTTGGTCTATAGATACTTCTTGGGCAGCGTCTTCTTCCGCTCGTAATAGATGTAACCCGCCACTAGGACGATCTGGCTGCCGATGATGATGAATATGAGCTTGCCGTGTCGCGGCGTGGCCTGCGTAACCACGTGCTCAAGCATGGTACCGTGGTTGGAGCTTATGGCCCGCTTCAAGTTGTTCTCGGACTGGCTGATCCGGTTGTTGAGGTCCGTCTTGATGTTCTGGATGTCCCGCTGCATCTTAGTCACTTCGCTTGAGAGCCACTCTAGCTTATCAAGCTTGTCGAGCTTCGACAAGGATTGCTTCAGGTCGTTGATCATCTGCGAAGTTTCTTCGTGCCGCTTCTCGTTCATGTTGTTCATACCAGCGCCCTGCCGAAAGATGGTCGATAGGTGGTGGTTCACACTTTGCAGACGGTTGTGCAGGTCGGCGAATTGCGCCTTGGAGCTCGTGATGGAATCGGCAGACGTATCAAGGATGGAGTCGTCGAATGTATCGTCGGACGTGGGGTTGTCTGTATTCTGGTTGTTGCGGCCGTAGCTCGTCTGGGCTTTGGCCTGGTTCTGTCCGTCGTTTTGCTGCTGTTGGGTTGGTGGCGTCCCTTGAGACTTCGCGGCGAGGTTCTCGGTCATGACTACTAACTTGAAGATCTCGAAGGAATCCGGGTTATCCGCGGACGCGGCGGTGATACCAAACTGGTAGCCCGGGGGGATGGTGATCTGGTCACTTTCAAAACATAGACGATTATCGATTTCGACCCTGAAGGCTTGGGCGGTCTGGCGAAGCTTGATCTGCGAGGGGCGGCCTAAGTTGCGGTAGGCATAGTAACAATGGCCAAAGGCAAGGCTATCGACGCTGTGATGCGACTTGAAGTCGATGGTACCGTCGTTGAGGAAGCCCCTGATCATACCGGCAGACCCGCCGTGCTGGTCGATGACGAGGGCCAGCCCGTCGAAACGGCCAACGGTGTAAATGCTCGACGAGCCTATCTCCTGGCTCCCCCGCCGCGCAAGCCATATATTCAGATTCCCGCTCCCCCTTTCGCCGCCGTTCGCGCGGAAGTCGACATCGGCCACCCACTCGCGGTACTGGTTGGGTTGGTCCCCCCAGGCGGCACCGCGGGCATTGCCGGGCACAGGCGGGGTGAGTATGAGCTTGTTAGATAGGATCTCGGGGACATTCGGGGTGCCTTGGATGGAGAAGCCCGGCACAGAAGCTTCTCCACGGTCGTTTATCCTGCCAGGAGAAATGGGTGTGAGCTTAGGGTGTCCTTTATTTGGATGGGTTGTGTTGGTGGAGGCACTGAGTCGGGTAATTCGTCATATATGTAGTTTTCTCCCAAGGCCACAATCAAAAGTGTACGATATGTAGGTGTATATATTGTATATATAATGTATACGTATATGAACATGTATATATGGAAGTATACAGGCATATGTACATACCTCCCAGTATAGCCAAAGCTAAGCTCGCCGACCAAGAATTGAGCCTGTGCTGTAGATACGGCGATCAGACCAAACGTGAGAATCGAGTTCTGCAGCGGGAGGCGCATCTTGAACCCTGAAATTCTGGTTATAGTAGACACGATAACGGACAAGAAGAAGAAGAAGAAGATGATGATGATGATGACGATGATGCACCAAGTTGCAATCTTGGTAGGAATGGTAGAGGGGGCCACGCAAATCGAATAGCGGGCAAAGTGAAATGACGTGGGCTGGTGGCAGCCAGGATCAGTCAGGACGATGAATTTTGTGTCAATGTTGAGGTTGATGTTATCGTCGTCGAAATAGGTACCTATGTAATGAATGGGATGGGTATATTATTTCTATATTGTACTACTAATATACTACAGGACGTCTCCAGCTGTTGGCTGAAGCCCTGGCATCCTGGCATCCTGGCATCCTTGTATCCTGGTATCCTGGCGCCCTAAGAGGACACTTTGCAGCAACGAATAAAGCAGGTCACTAACCTACAGTAGGTTAGGGAAAGAAAGACATGCGACAAAATGGTCGGAATAGGCTTAAGTGAGATGTTGCTACGGAACCTCGTTTTCCGGTGCTCTGGTGTGTACTGTAGGTACCTAGTCCTATTGACTACCTACTTAGGTAGGTTAGTGTACATGTACCTACATATAGTACTACTAATATGTAATATGTAATATGTACCTAGTACTGGAGGTTAGGTACCTACATAAGTACCTACTAGGTAGTAAAAGTCTTAGATGTGGAGAACTTTGCCTTATCTTATCGTACCTCTGCCATACTGCCGATCTGCTGAAAGTAAGTACCCAATCCAACCTACTCTGTAGAGAGCTGTCTCCAGATCTCCCAAGGTAGTAAGTACCTCAGTGACATTGTCGCCGCCCATCAACACCATACCTACCATACACAATTACCACAAGGCGCAAAACCCTAGTAAGCCCGCCAGCTACCTCGTCGGCCATGAAATCCCGACGTAGACCGCAATGAGCGAGACGTACCCATCCATCGCGCAATGCGCAATTGTCGCGACTGCTTTCAAGATCCTCCTCTTCCCGGCTTAGTATGCATGCCCATCATATACGGCCCTGTCCGAGTCTTCCTCGAGTCTTCCCCCCGCCCCTTCTCCTCTCCGGTGCTAATCATAGCCGTGTCGCAGCAAATCAACCGATTTCGAAGTCCACCGGAACTGGTTGGCCATCACCGGCAGTCTCTCCCCCTGGCAATGGTACTACGAGAAGACATCGGAATGGACCCTCGACTACCCCCCCTTCTTCGCCTACTTCGAGTGGCTTCTTTCCCAAATCGCGAGACTTGTCGATCCAGCCATGCTTCGCATAAGGAACCTAGAGTACGATAGCTGGCAGACCGTCTGCTTCCAGAGACTCACTGTCATTGCGACCGAGTTGGTGCTGGTCTACGCCCTCCAGCGGTATGCTTCATTCGCCCTGGTCTGCTCTAGCTATATTAGCTAGCTGATACGCCGTATCTAGGTTTGCCGAGTCTTCCCATGCCTTGGATAAACGCGCCGCCCAGGCTGCTGCCATCTCCGTTCTTCTCTCGCCTGGTCTCCTCATCATCGATCATATTCACTTCCAGTACAATGGCGCCATGTATGGCCTTCTACTCTTATCACTAGTTTTAGCGCGTCAGAAAACTACCCTACTCGCTAGCGGATTGGCCTTCGCCGTGCTCCTATGCATGAAGCACATCTATCTCTATCTGGCTCCGGCCTATTTTGTCTTCCTGCTGAGGGCATACTGTCTCTCACCCAAGTCCATCTTCAGAATCCAATTCGCCAATTGTGTCAAACTCGGTGTCGGCGTCCTAGCCGTCTTCGCCACGGCTTTTGGTCCTTTCGCTCTCAAGGGCCAGATCCCTCAGATCCTCGGTAGACTATTCCCATTTTCGCGCGGATTATGCCATGCATACTGGGCACCTAATATTTGGGCCTTGTACTCTTTCGTTGACCGACTCCTCATCTTGGGTGAGTTTGACAAACTCCATCCTAGCTGCTATTATATAATTAACTAGCACCAGCCGCACCCCGCCTACGTTTACCCGTCAAGGCCGAAGCTATCAATAGCGTGACGAGGGGGCTCGTAGGAGATACGGCCTTTGCAGTGCTCCCTGAGATTACCCCTAGACTGTGCTTCGCATTGACTCTCCTCTTCCAAGGCATACCACTCTTAAAGCTTTTCACTTGCCCGAGCTGGGACGCTTTCGTCGGCGCCGTGGCACTTTGCGGCTACGCTTCCTTCTTATTCGGGTGGCATGTCCACGAAAAAGCTATACTTCTCGTGCTCATTCCCTTTAGTCTCATCGCTCTTAAGGACCGACGTCACGTTAGTGCATTTCGGCCGCTGGCAGTGTCGGGCCATGTGTCGCTGTTCCCACTGCTCTTTACGCCTAGCGAATTCCCCATTAAGACAGTCTATACCATCTTCTGGCTTGTTCTGTTTCTGATGGTCTTCGATCGCCTAGCGCCTGCGTCTCAGCGGCCACGGTTCTTCCTTTTTGACAGGCTTACGATTATATACATTGCAGTGAGCATACCGTTGATCGTGTATTGCTCGTTGCTGCATCAGGTGATATTTGGCAAGAGCTATGAATTCCTCCCTCTCATGTTCATGAGCGCGTACTCGGCCTTGGGTGTCGTTGTAAGCTGGGTGGGGTTTATGTTTGTGTATTTCACCTCATGAGCCACGAGAGTCGATGTAGGTGGATTGACCGTTGGTTTATAGACTATATTTAAATAGACAGGGGTTGAAGAAAGAGACGTGAAAAGAAAGAATAGATAAAAAAGAAAAGAAACGTTATTCACGAAAAATAAATTTGCTAAGCGGTTTCCGCCATGAACTGACTCTCCTATGCTGTTGTCTGGGCAGGGCCTTCGTCTAAACTCACTACTGTTAGTATATATGGACAAAGTACTTTGCGCACTACACTACAACATATGTAATGAGCCAATCAAATTGTATAATTAATCCACCGCCTTCCGTTTATGGAATATTCGCCCCCCCTTCCCTCCGAATTCCACTCCGCCCCACTTTACGGCTTCGAAAGCTTCTTTTTAGAAGGCTAGCTTGTAGGTAACGGCACTCGTTGGGAACCATTCTAAGGAGTCAGTCGATTATATATATATATATTTGATGTGATGATACCATGGCTAAAGTTGAACTTGTATCGTAAAGGATGAGATGGCACGGGTTTTGCTTGAAGGATGCTAATTGTTGGAGTGCGTGTGTGCGTGTTTGACAGTGGTGGCCAAGAGTGGCCCAGAAACAAGTTAGCCGGGTCCGCTCACACAGTCTCACCCTTCCCCCTTAGGTCTCGACATAATCACGACGCCGGTGGTAAACAGAGAACATTAAGGGCCAGAAAAAGGCGACGCGAGTCATCCGGGGGTGAGCGAGGGTAGGGTAAGTGTACTATAAGTAAAGAAAGAGATTAGGGCTTGCATCATCATAGGATGGATTCTATCCCTCTCATATGGCGGTGACTTGGACGTATCGAAGTCCAAACGGAAAGAGACGTTTATAGTCACGGGTTGAGAGTATACGAGGGCGGGCGAGTAAAAATTCACGTGTAGCAGGTAGAGTAGATTGCTGCTTAGGATTTAAGGGTAGCATTGGGCTGATTAAACTTGGACAGGAGTAGTAAATGGGCTGGGAAAGGTGCTGTTGAGATGGAGGAAGCTCTAGTTCGCGGACCTAGGTTTGGATAGAATGGCTGAGATTGCAGGAGGAGCGGGATCAGAAAACGAAGATAGGATGGCAAGGGGGCGTATGATAGCTTGTTCTGTTGTGCTCGAACTGGCGATTAAAACGAGTATAAGAAGGCTCATGAGAGAGGCGAAGGCGGTCGGCTTAGATGGTCGGCAGATGGTGGGCTAGACGGTCAGGGTCAAGACGGTGGATGGGGTTATGTAGGGCAGAGTGTATCTCGTGCGCTCGCGGGTGGATTCAGTTGAGGCCCCATCCTACTAACCTACCTAGTAGGCTAGTAAATCGGATCGTTGAATACAGTACAGTACCACGACCGAAGTTATATTTTGTTACCTACCACCTTGAGTACCCCCTTGACCTACCTCGTACCATGTATATGATATATGTAAATATAAATATAACTAAAAATATATGTCTATATATGTAGGCCTAGGTAGATTAAGTAGATAGATGGGGTAGATGGGGTAGATGGGTAGATAGATACTTAGCACCAACTATCCAACTTACTTAGCCTAGTACTGGTCTACCTAACTTAGTACCTGTCTGTCTGTCTGTCTGTCCGTCTGTCCTGTCTACTACGTAGGTAGTCTCTTTAGTAGCATTTAACAAGGGGCCAGGGACCAGGGCCCACCGTCGGAAGGCAAGCTGACCATTCACCAGTCGGCAAAGCGCCGTCCACCCCGGCCCTTGGCTTTCTGCAAGTCTGCAAGTCTGCAAGTGGATCAAGGTTCCCGCAACTCAAGTAGGTAACAGCTGCTGGTTCCCCTTCTACTCTCGCCATCTATTTAGATACACTGCATAAACCTACCTGGTAAACTTACCTGGTAATATTCTTCCTCCTCTTAGTCGTCTGCTACTACTACTGCTGCTGCTGCTACTACTACTACCTCCTGCTTCCTATTCTATCTACCTTACTTACCTAGGTCCTCATCCTCCTCCCCCTTCTTCCTCCTCGTTGATTGGGGCATTACAACTTTTTTTTTTCTTTTTTCCCTTCTTCTTTCTTGTCTTCTTTCTCCCAAACTACGATATTCATAACAATCACATTAGTATTACTACTACTTCTCTTTTGGAGCGTTGAATATCTACCGTCTACAGTTCCACTTCATATGCCCAATATATCTATGTCTTTAACGCGTCAACGCCCACTGACCGCGTCTTGGGTATAAATTTTCGTCGCCTCACATCCGTACGTAGTCCAATGAGCAGAACATGTCTAATACACGCCCACGATAACAACTACAACTATTACTACTGCTCCTTTTGCTGTTGCTGTTGCTGCTGCCGCTATCCAGTCGCTCTGCTCTTTCTCCAATCCCACCGCATCGGATATAATGATCACTAGACATACTCTTTTCATACCCATTCCACTTAGTGCCCACTTGTACAACAAAATCTTTCTGAGCTAAGAGGCTGATTTTCGGCCCTGCAGATCCCCCTCCCTCGACTAACACAGAACTCTTGTGCCTGCACTCCCTCCGTCGTTGTCGTCATGGTAAGGTAGCAAGCGGAACCGCCATGCCATGTGCTCCAGCTTACTTGAACAGGTTCTTTTCAAGCGAAAGCCTGTGCAGTTTATTCAGGCGCCTCGGATTGACGACGAATCTATAGAGGTGCGTGACTCTCCCGTGTCCCGCGCAGTTCTAAGTTGCCCACTAATCCATCTACCACTTTAGGTTTGGCATATTCCTCAGACTGGTGAAGTGTTTTCGACATACGAAGACTATTTAGTCCGGTAGGTTTGGTCTAGCTGATCTTGAGACTCCATCCTCTATACCAAGTATATGCTAATCCTCGGGATACACAGAATTGACTTTTATAACCAGGTTTGTACTAATATTAGTAGCCTCGTTCTGTACATAGTCCTGACTCCCATTGACGTTTTCCTAGCCTCGTTTCATTTGCCAAATAACCGGCCACTCTAGCCTGACTTTCTTCGAGGCCCTCAAAAGCGAGGTAAGTCTGAACATTTCTTTCACGTAACCCTCTAATATCCACCTAGGCGGCTAACTAGGTGGGCAGCTGGCCGGCGCGCAAGAGGTCGACCAAGCATTCCCCGAAGCTCTTAAAGGTCCGGTCCTTCGCCGGGTACAATTCCAAACCATTTCGCGAATCGACACCCTCGTTGATATGATTTACGATGAATTCAAGGCCGACTACTATCCGGGAGAGGCCGTTACGATACAGCTTGCGACGGGGGAGCGTTTGACGGGTATCGTGCGAGACAAAGCTCGACTAGGAAGTAAAGTACTACCCGATGGGACGTTAACACAACCCTATTCGCGCTATTCCACTAGTATCGACGGTCGACCGGACGAGGAGGCCGTCGTCGATAGCGAACATATATTTCGAGATAGGAAGATATTTACGAAGTCTGTTCTGCGTTCCTTTATTAAAAAAACTGTTACACGAGAAGCCTGGAACGGGGCGCCTTGGCTTGTGAAGCACGATGTCGCCGCTCAATATCACATTGACACTCGAGTTCCTCCTCACTTACGGTATGATAATAAACTACTGGAACGCAAGCAACAGCAAGCCCAGAAACGCGCTCTTCAGCCCACAAACGGCTTGCATGATGTGAACGGACCGAACGGCGCATTCCACAACTTGGGGCCAACCCGGCTACCCGAGCTCAAGCCTGCCCCAAAACCCCACAAAATGCAGAGGGCCCATCAACACGACCACCGGGGAGCATCAGTTGGGCGTGGCCCCAACATGTTCCTCGACCAGGACCACGGTCCGTTACCGCCCGTCCCCGGGGACAGTCCTTTCCACTTCCCGGTCCCCTTTCGACAAAGTGCTCCGCCTCCGGTCGCTTTCACACAGCCTGAACCAACTCCGCCGCCGCCGCCACCGCCGCCAAAATATCCCATCGAGGACTTGCAGCTCCCACCGCGTGATGACTTGGTACGACCATCTCTGAAGTTCCTCTGCTGTGACCCGCCGGACGGCGTCGTGGACAGCGGTGCACAGAACAAGAAGATACAGATGAAATCCGTTGGGCCCTTGTTAGAGACGTGGGATACATTAAACGTGTACTGCGAGATATTCAAACTCGACTCGTTCACTTTTGATGATTTCGTACAGGCACTAGAAGTCACTAACAGGAACACTCCATGCGAACTATTTACCGAGATCCATTGTGCGGTTCTTAAGCAGATGGTAAGCTCAGAGGCTGACGGTGGCGAGCTCTTGGTAAATTTGCCCGACTTGGACGACGAAGAGAAAGACGAAGAAGACGAAAGCACATTGCCAACGCCCGAACCGGAGCCCGAACCGAAGCCGACAGGACGAGCCACCAGAAGTAGCCTCGCAAAACTAGAGGCAGAGCGGCTGAGGGCAGAGGCCGAAGCGGCTAAGGAGAAGACACCCGAAATCGCTGTGAAACATCGCGCGGCCGAATTGCTTATGGATTTTAATTGGATTGAAGAGTTGAAGAAGCGCAATTTCCAGAACGGTGGCTGGGAGATGATCATGGTTGGGCTTTTGCATCGGCTTTCAAAAAATCCACGACAGACGACGGCTTGTGAAGAGTTGCTCGCGGAGCTAGTACCACCAGATAAAGAACCCAGCCTAGAGCTCGTCTGCGACCAGTGCTCGGCTCTAGACCTCAATCTTCGGATATCTGCTCTTCAGATTCTTTGCATGTTGACAATGGAGACCAAGGCTGTCCGGGGCTATATGGATGACTGTGCTGAGACCATGACAGGTTATCGAAAGGAGAAAATCGAATGGCAGCGTCACCGGAAACAAGCGTATGTCTCATCGCCTCATTATCTCTATCGTTCGTGGGGCTAACAAAAACTTCTAGGGTCGAGGACCTCAAAGTACTCAACGACCAGCGCAAGATCCTCTTGCCAGATAATATGCCCCCATCGCCGCCGGCTGACATTTCTGAGGCTGCCAAAACCAACGGTGATGTAAGAACAGGTGGAAACTACGATTCACCTGAGGACCCTAGTGAGGATGGGAACGATAGCGACGATAACGGTCGGGCTCGCCGTAGCCTACGGCGTGGTGGGGACCGAGCGATGGAACGTCAACGAAAGCGCGAGGAGCAAGAGCGTAAAAGAGAAGCTGAATTAGCGTCCAAGGCTCCAAAGCAATCGAAACAGTTCTTGAAGGTCCTGAAGGATATTCAGAAAAAGGAAGGTTATATCAAGAGGTGCGAAGACGAGATTGCTGTCATCGACAATGATTTACGTGAAGCCGATTGCGGAAGAACCCGTGTTTTGGGCAAGGATCGATTCTGGAATCGCTATTACTGGTTTGAACGAAATGGTATGCCTTATGCGGGCCTTCCCAATAGTTCAACGGCTCATGCTGGCTATGCCAACGGCTCTATATGGGTCCAAGGACCTGACGATATTGAACGCGAGGGTTACGTCGATCTTCCCGCTCAATATCAGGATGAATATAAGACTAAATTCAAGATGGCGGTACCCCAAAGGAAAAGGATGGAAGAAGGACGTACAAGCGTCTATAACGCGCGGCAATGGGGATATTACTCTGAACCTAGTCAATTGGACTCTTTGTTGAATTGGCTAGATCCCCGTGGTTTCAACGAACTCAAGTTGCGCAAGGAGTTGCTGCTTTATAAGGACAAGATTGTGGCGAACATGGAGAATAGAGCCCAATATATCGGCTCTCAAGATGAGACGAGAAACGACAACGAAACGGACAAGAAGGAGGAGGCTAAACGCACGAGCACCCGAACAAAAATACAGGCCGCGTCAGAAACAACCCACTTCCGCTGTCTCGATTGGACCAACACAATGGCGATTGACGAGCTTGGGCATCTCCATAGCGAGCCGCCGCCGCCACCAAAACCACGAAAGGGTGGGAGAAGAAGCCGTGGCTAGATGGATAATATCTGTTCGAAGTCTTTTCCGGTCTTGCTTCCGCATTGGAGCATGCTTACCAACACAGATCCCCTTACAAATAACTAGTTGCATCTTAGGAGGTTATTAGATGTGACAAATGGCTGAATCGTGATTCTAGCCACAGAGGTAGACTTCTCGATCAGCACACCGTAGGACGGCATGTTACATCTCGCCACATTCTCGGGTTTGGGTGTTCCCGCCAGTCTCCTCGATTTACATATGGCTGTACTACGACTTAGGATTAGATGAAGCTCACGTCTATCCTTCAGCCCCAGCTCTTTCGTGACTGGCCTAGTGAGAGCCCTTCCCAAGAGAATGACGAAAGCCTAGCCGTCTTCTACACTAGATTGAGGGGCTTAAAGCACTTTAGCTCTAGATGTGACACTGCTCACACAAAAGCATAAACTTTGCTTAAGGGAGACTCAACGTATACCACAGCCTATCTTGAAATAGGAAAGACTCGCCTATTTACGAGTGAGGGACTCTGGAATCAGAATCATCACAAAATAGAATCAGAATTAACATTGCTCGTTCATGCTTGTTGTTCTTTCTCTTTTTGTACATCAACCCACGTGGCCTAAATATGAGATCAGGGCAATGGTCTACAGGCGTTCTACAAGTCATACATAGAGTGAAGCCATATGCAGACCAAAGTGTATATGGCTCTCACAATCTTCTTTTCCTCCTTACCAACCCTACGCCCAGTCTTTTCTTACTGTTGACAGGAAGGAAACCCTAGCATGGCTTGGCTTGGCTTAATTAATAGACAGGACAGGACTGGGAAGTAGGATGTGGGCGGGTAAGAGGGGGGGAGGACACTTAAGAGAACATGGATATGACAACTAGCTGGGGGATCGGGGGTGTTTCATGAAGTCTTGGAATTGTCGTGAAATTAATCCTACGTTCTCCCAAGGGCATTATCTATTTATGTTCTATGAGCCTCAGATTATCCATCCATCCATCTCCAAAGCCTACTTCTTAGGAGGAAAGGCGTAGTCGCACAAAGTAATCGTGTATTTGTTATACAATGACTGTGAGAGCCTTTACTTGGTTGCATATATTTTGGTGAAATTTTATACAATGAAGTAGACAAGCCGGTGACACCGGGTCGACGAGAAGAGAGAAGCAACTTTTCGGGTTGATCTGAATAAACCAAGGGGTTTTGTACCCCCCTCGAAGCAATTTTTATTGGTTTCTTTATACTGGAAATTCCTCTAGATACACCTCGATTTGTTCCATGCAAGTCTTGTTGCATGACACCTTGAATATCGAGTCAACTTGTACATGAGCCACTCTACAGCCTACTTCAAAAAGTGCATAGGGGTCAACCAAACCCTCAACATCTTTGCCGGTTTGCTGCTGGTCTCTCATGAGAACCGCAAAGATTAGGATATTAGCCCTCTCCTCCTCGCCTACCGGAGAACTGGAGACTCTATTCGTCGATTATCCTGCCCGTCAGTCACCATGGGCCACACCGAAACTGTGATTTTCATGTTGACTTTGAATTTGGTTGGTCCTTCTCCCGACGTACGATCGTGACGTTCGATCGACGATCACCCTACCCATTGCTTGTTGTAGGCATAGGACGAAACACGGGACTGGCGACTTTGATCAAGCGATGAGACGCTGGGATCAATAGTCATCCTCAAAAGCCACTATGAGGTTAGTCTCAACACAACCGAAAGAGAAAGAGAAAAAAATCTAGGTTTAGATGCCTCAGTCATATCGCCCAAAACACAATGCTAGGCATACAGGTGATTTTGTTGCCGTCTCAACCGGCGGCAGCAGCGGATGATTGTTGTCGTTTCGCGGGCGGTGGTGGATGGCCCTAAATGGCAGATTAGCAAGCTCCTCAGACGATTGCCGGGATCGTCCTCGATAATCTGGTAGGGGTTGATATATCAGATATCCCGCCATCATTGCCCTACATACTTCAGCTGGTGCAGTGCGCTTTCTCTGAGTCACTGGCGCCGTACCGTTCGCGACCGGTTTCCTAAGCGGCCGCGTAGGTCTAACCTCACCGGGTTCGAAGACGTCCTCGGGCAGATTGATACTAGAAGTGATAAGCAGTTATTCATCTATCATGCCTGAATCGGCTTACTTCTTGACGTGCTGGACACTCAAGGAGTTGAGTTCGGCGGAATACTTCTCCCATTCGCTGCACATCTGCTTGAATGTATTGACTTGATAAGATAAATCTAGGGATTTGGCACCTGTGCGAATCATCAGGTTAGAAATTCTAGTCAAATGTAACAGCCAGCAGGTGTTCTAGAAAGCCCAGGGACTAGGTAGGTGGAACACATACCTTCGGCAAGCTCCAGGCCAATATAGTGGGTTGTGGTATATGTCCTCCTCGGTCGTGAGGCATCTTCGACGGTGCCCTTTAGATCTTGGATGTTAGTATCAACGTCGGCACCATTTCTCCCTTTTGCAGCAGTGGCGTCGGCGGAATCTTCTTCGTCTCTAGTCGCATAGAGTAAACTACCGTTTTGGACCTCAGTACTCTCTTCATCTGTCTTAGTAAGGTGTTGCCGCTCAAATCCCTTGTTATACGGACGGGCTAAGGCAACTGAAGGATGACGTTCCAGTTCGCCGACTAGAATGCGGACTTTGGATTCAACAAAGCCAGACCAAATTTTGTGGGCTTCCTTGGTCGTGCTCGTGGCAATAACCGCGAGATAATATTTGTGGTCTTGTGTGAAAAAAGTATGCTTCATAAACAGGTCTTTCCACGGGAGCTCCGAGCCTAATATCTTATCGGTGAGTTCAACGCCACGCTCCAGCTCGCGCTGTATTATCGCCTTGGTGGACTTGGTAATGTTGAAGGTAGCACACATCTGGGGATAAGCAGGGGTGATGACAGGCATCAGGTGAAAGCTATCGCTCTTGTATATCTGACGCGGCCATGTCAATAGATGCAATTGGAGGGTAGACAGGGACAGGTGTTTGTGTGTATGAGGAGGGTAGACCGACCTTTGGATTCCAGACACGCACGTTAAGCGGACCATCCTCCATATGTTTAAGCTGCACAGGTATGGGCCATGGCCAGCCCTTCATGACCAGGAAGAACTTGGCAACAATAGTGGCACTCGTAGCTTTGGGGTAGAGCTGGCAGACACGGGCGACCATCATAGCCCAGACAACTCCACCGGGAAAGCCAATTATATTGGCGTAGATGGCACGGCGCTGAGCCCACAGTTTGATCGCACGCAAGGCGGTTCGGAAGGTGCTTTGTTCGGGAACAAGGTTGAGGATTTCTCTGGTCACGCGGGTCCCGTTGAGAGACCTCAGTTCCCGGTCGTCCAGACCGCGCAAGTACTCGTTGCTGGTCAGCTGTAGCTGATTGCGCGGCGGAAACTGGGTCAGGGTGGCAATCCTAGAGAAGATAAGGTCGATGCTGATGCCCCAGTACTCGAACTTGATGATTGGCACAAAGGCCTCCTCGACGGCAGTTAAGTTGGTGATGGCGTTGGGTGGGGCCATCTCTTTGAGTAGGTCGGGGAAGTATTTGAAGTAGTCGTCGCGAGAAACATAGCGAGGAGCAGTGACAAGGGTGTCGATATCGGAGCCCGGGCCGTAGACGCCCAAGCAATAGCTACCGTACGTGAAGACTTCGCCGCGTGCATCTCGGATAAGGACCTCGTTATGTGGCTCTTTCGCTCGGGCTACTTTGCGGACAAACTCGTCGGCAATGCGCTGTAAGTCATTTATGACCTTTTCTCTAGATCGAGGTCAGTAATGGGGAGTGCTAGTGATAGTAGAGGTGGCGGGTAGTATAGCGGTACTAGTAGTGAGCGACGTGATTGCACACCTTTTCTTAGTCTCGGAAGCCGTTTCGAATGTATTTTGACGTCTTAGCTCCTCGAGGAGCTGGGTGGTAGAGTGGGATTCGGCGGGAGTCGGGAGAGCTGAAGATATGGGCTTCGTAATGCCCCAGGTCTTTTCTGTGGTTTCCATTGGGACGCTACTGCCGTGGCGCGCGTGTATTAGGTGTATGTATGTGTCAAGTCGAGTAGTTTGGCAAAGTAACCGGTTATAGAGTAGAATCTAGAAGCTGGAATCTAGAAGCTGGAATCTAGAAGCTGGAATCTAGAATGGAATCGAGGAATCGACAGAGCGAGCGAACGAGGGATCGAGAGTCGTTGAGTCGTGGAGTCGCGGGATTGAGACGGGGAGCAAGGGTTGGAAACTTGTGTGAGAGGGAAAGAAAGAATTATGATTGATTGATTGATTGATGCTAAAAGATGGCTATGATCAGGTGCAAGTGATGCCATGTCATTTAGATAGTGCCGTATCCTATATCCCGTATACTATTGTATCCCGTATTCTATACCCTGTAGAGCTGAGATGAGCTGACAATCAAGTGGACTTTGGCTCGTTGCTTTCTTTGTTGTATAGGAGTCGACACACAAACACCCTCCCCCAAGAGTTCCTCTACAAGACTAGGAATTGCCACGCAATCCGACACGATGTCGATGTGTTGTGGATGTGAATAGTAGATGGTGGGTGCCTGTGGTGGATATAGAATGGAGTACTGTAGTGTAGTGTATGTAGATATGGGTGGGTTTTGTTGTTGTTGTTGTTGTTCTTATTGCTTACCTAAAATCTACTTACTTACTTAAAAAGAGAGACTAACCTAGACTAACTTAGGCTAGCAAAAACTATAAAGATTTAATAACAATAGTAATAATTAAATATTTAACATGTTTTATTATTATATAACGTATCCCCCAATTGACTTGGCCACCTAATTAAATGGGCCACTTGGCTTAGCGTACTTTATAAGCTAATTTATATGCAGAAATACTTATTTTACTTATTAATAACTGTATAAAAAAACATTGTACAACAAAATAATTAATACTATTAAATTTATAATGAAATAACAAATTTAATAATAATTTTTTTTTTAGCCATTTTATTTGGGCGTATAGCTTTAAAAACTAAATTTACAAAAATTATTTTAGTGTAGTTTTTAATAACGTTTTAAATAAAATAGCTAGAAAATAAAAAAAAAATACTATTAAATTTGTTATTTTATTACGAATTTAATAGTACTAATTATTTTGTTGTATAATGTATTTTTGCAAAGTTATTAAAAAATAAAATAAATAATTTTGCATATAAATTAGCTTATTGTGGCGGTTGCCACACCTGACCTAACCAAACCTAACCTGACCTGCTAATATAAGCCACTTGAACCAAACTAAGGACAGTTTGGTATCTTGTACCCTTTTATGCAAAGGACCATGGCGCAGTTAGGTGGCTTATTAACTGTTTGTGACACTTATAAGGTACGCTAAGCCAAAGTGCAAAACCTGTTTGTGTGTAAAACTAGCTTGTGGAATACGTTATTTAAAGCTAAAAAAAAGGTATTAAAAATAATACAAAAAAATTATTTATTGTTTACATAAAATCTAGTTACAAAAAAATTTTAAAAAATTTTAATTTAAAGTTATTATAATAAATTATTTAAGCGTTATTATAAAAACTAAAATTAATATTTAAATTAATTTAATAAAAATTAAAACTATTATAAACTAAAAGTTTAAAAATTTTAACAAAATTAAAATAGTTTATTTTTTTTAAAACTATATAACTTTATTTATATGTTTACTTATTATGCTAACAATATTATAAAACTATAAAACAGTTAGCATATTAAACATTAGTATTAGCATTTTTTTTATTTAAAACAACTTATTTAAATAAAAACTAACATATTAAAAAACGTTATTAACAAAATTATTTAGCAGTAATAAAAAAACAAAAAATAAAAACTTATAAAATATTTTTTAATTATATGTATGTTTTTAATACGCTAAGTTTAATAAGCTAACTTTTTAATATAAACTTAAAAAAAAAAACGTAATAACTAATGCTTTATTTAAAAAAAAATAGCTAAATTATTTATAATAAAAACATAAAAAGCTAAAAAACGTACTTTAATTATAATCGAACTTTAAATTATAAAAAAACTAATAGCTATTATAAAAAACAACAAAATAATATTTAAAAAAGCTAAACTAATAAAACTAATTAAAAAAAAACAAAACTTAAAAGTTAAGTTATAAAAACTATTAGCTATAAATATTTAAAATTATTTTAAATAATATTATTTTTTTATAAATAACTTTAATTAAAAAAGCATATTATTTTAAAATTACAGCTTATTTAAGCTGAAACAAAACAATTAAAACAATTAAACAAAAATTTTTTTAGCTTTATTTAAAATAAAATATTAAAAAATATGTAACGCATTTTACAAGCTAGTTTTGCATATAAGCAAGTTTTGCACTTTTTTTGGCGTACCCTGTAAGCTAATTTATATGCAGGGGTATTTATGCTATTTTATTATAACTTCGCGAAAAAACGTTGTACAACAAAATAATTAGTATTATTAGATTTATAATGATATAACTAATCTAATAATATTTTCTTTTATTTTGTAGCTATTTTATTTAGGCATATAGCTTTAAAAAATAAAATTGTAGGGATTATTTTAGCGTAGTTTTTAATAACGCTTTAAATAAAATAGTTAGAAAATAAAAGAAAATACTATTAGATTTATTATTTTATTACAAATCTAATAGTACTAATTATTTTGTTGTACAACCTTTTTTTGCGAAGTTATAATAAAGTGAAGTAAGTACTTTTGTGTAACAATCGGGTCCTATTCCTAGTATATGTAAGCCTTTTACATAGGTTGGTTTACCTATAGGTATAAGTTGTCGCTTAGTCCGTATAACTAAGGGGGGGGTAACACTTGGTAAAAAGTGGCACAAAGAATATTGTGCAAGTATAATAAGTAATTGTTAAAAAATTAACTCCTTTATAATAAATTTTAAAAATTAAACTATAAGCTTAAATTAAACAATAAAATAAAGATAAACTAATGCTAATTATAAAAAAAACTTTTTATGTTTTTATAATATTTTTTTTTTTTTTATATTTTTTAAATAGCAATAAATAAAAACTTATTTTAACTATTTATTATATAACTTTTGCGCTTATAATTAATTATAGCTTGTTTTTTAGTTTAGCTTTTTATTTAGTTTATAATTACGCTAAATTTTTTTTTAAGCTATTTTTTTATTAGTTTATAACACTATTTTCTTTTTTTTAAAATTATTGTTTTTAATAATAAATAATAAATGTTTATACTTTTTATATAAATTTTTTTTTTTTTACTTTATTTTTTATTATAACTAATTGTATAAAAAAACGTTGCAAAAAACTATTGTTTAATAAAAAACTTGTAAAACATAATTTTTTTTTTTGCTATTATTTTTTATGTTTTAATTACTATGTTTTTTTTATATTTTTATTACTAATAATATAAATTTAAATACTTATTTATTAAATTTAAATTAAATTATTATTTTGTTTATATTTATAATATTTGTTTTTAATATAACGTTAAAAGTTTGTTTGCTAAACAATTTAATAAAATTGTTGCGCAATATAAATTACTAAAAAAAAAACTAAAAGTTTTTAAAAAAGCTGCTAAATTAGCGCTTGCTTATATATGTTACTTTTATAAACAAAAAAAAATGTAGTATAATGAAATAATAAAAGCTATAGCTTATAGTATTATAAATTTAAAAAAGTTTAAGTTTTTTAAAAGGTATAAATATAAAAAAAAAAGTTGTTAAGTTAATAAAACTTTTGCTTTTATAGCTGCTTTGTTTATTTTTAACTAAAACGTACTTAACTTTTTTTTTGTTTAAAAAATTAATTCTGCTTTTTTAGCTTTAATTAATTAAAATGCTGTTAATAAAATAATATAACTGTTTATATTGTATGTTGCAAATGCTTTTTAAGTTTTTAAATGTTTTTTATATATAAATATTTTATTGTGCGTTCTTTTTAACGTAAGTTTAATACTTCTTTTATTTTATATTTTGCTTAATTTTTTTTTATTTTAATAAACGTTTTTAGCGTAGCATTATTTAATACTTTTTTTAATAATAAAATATAAAAAATTAAATATATTTTTATTTTATAAAGTAATAATAGTTAATAATTAGTTTTTAAAATAATTTTTTTAATTTTAAATAGCTTAATTTGTTTAAAATTTAATTTGTTGCTAAGTTGTTTAATTTTAATATTTTTTTTTTTTTTAAAGTTAGTTTTAATAATTTTAATTTATTATAATATGCTTTTATATATTGCTAAATAAATATTAAATTGTTTTTAAGTCTTTATTATATTTTAATAAACTTGTTTGCTTATTTTTTTTGCTATTAACGCTGTTGCTTTTAAAATTTATGTTTAATTGTTTTTTAAATTAAATTTATAATTTGCTTTAAACAATAATATTTTTATATTTTTATTGCTTAAGCTGTTATATACAAATTTTGTTAAAAATAACAACTTAACTTAATTATTTTATTGTTTATTAAAATAATATTATAAATATTGTTTTAATATTTAGTTTAATTTTTTAGTTTATTTATTTGTTTATAAATAATAAACTATAAATAATTAATACTTAATTTTTAAAGCTTTTATTAATAATTATTAATACTTAAAAGCTATAATAATGCTTTTATTTATAATAACTTTTTTTAAAATGCTATATTTATTAAAAACATGCTGCAATATTATATATACAAGTTTTTTTGCTGTACTTAATTTTTTATATAGCACAAAATGTTTATACTTTATAAGTTTGTTTACAATAATTAAAATTAAGTTATATTTAACTTTTGTTATTAATTTTTTTAATTTTAATAAGCTGTAACAGTTTATAAAGCTTATGTTTTATTATTTTCGCTTTTTTGCAAAAGTTATATTTTTTGCATACTGTTTTAAATATTTAGTTTTAGTTTTATATTATAAAATTATGTTTAAATTATTTATAAGTTTTATAAAATTTTTAATGTTTATATAGTAATATTTTATAAAAATGCTAAGCAAATTCTTTTTATAAATTATTAAATATTATTATTTTTATTTTATATTTAAACTATTTATTTTTATTAATTAGGCTTAATATTATATTTAATACTAAATGTAGTACTATTTTTTTAATTTGTTTTGTTTATTAATTATTAAGCAACTGCTTTATATATATTAGTATTAAAACAAAGGTTTTTTAAGGTTTTTTTTAAAATAGTACTTAATTTTTTTTTAGTTAATTTGTTTTATATTTATTTTTTTAGCTTAAAATATTTGCTTTTAAATTCTTTTTGCTTTTAATATAAATAATTTTAAAATTAAATTGTAATAAAAATTTTGTTTATTTAACTTATTATTTGTTTAAAACTTTAGTTATTATAAACAAAGTTAGGTTTTTATAATTTAAATAAACTTTAATTAATATTAAAGTTTTATTTAAATAATATTTTTATTTTTTAAATGTTTAAACTATAGCTATTAGTTTTTTGTTTAATATTAAATAATTTATAGCTAGTTTTAAGAATTTTTTTAAAAAAAATGCTACTAAATATAGCTTTTTGTTTTTATTTTGCTGTTTTAATTGTTTGCTTATTGCTATATTATATGCGTTAACTTTAATTTCAAATTTTTTATTTAAGTTTAATAACTATATTATTAGTTTTATAAAAATTGCTTTTTTAATTTATTTAAACGCTTTTTGTTTTTTTACTTTTTATTTAAATATTGCGTTTTTTTTTATAAAGTTTATAAATAATGCTGCATATTTTTTAAATTTTGCAATTAAAAGTTGCACATAATTAATAAATTTTATAAATAATTTTATATTTTTAATGCTGTTTAATATAAGCTATTTTTTTATTGCTTTAATTTTTAATTTTGCTTAAAGTTATAATAAATTTTAAAAAGTTTACTTTTTATATATAAAACTTGCTTTTATTTAAATAAACTTTTAGTTTAGCATTTTATAATACTTTAAATATTTTTTTAATATATTTTTTATATTTTTTTAAAGTTTTTAAATAAATTAAAATATTATTTAAATAGTTTTATAGCACATTTATAATTATTTTTTAAAAACTTGTTAATATATTAGTAAGCTTAAATAGCATTACTAAATATTTATATAATTTATAAAGTATTTTAAATGCTGTTTTTTATTTATTTTTTATTATTATTTATATTTAATAATAAGCGTTTAGCAAATTTAACGCTATAAACTATTTTGCTTTATAAAATTAATTTTTTAAATTATTAATTTGCAGTATTAGTTTTGCAAATTTTTACGTTATAAAGTTTTTATAACAGTAATTAATTATTAATTTTTATTTTAGTTTTTTTATTTTTTTTTGCTTTTTTTAATATTTATAAAATTAAATATTTTATTAAAGATTATAACAGTTAAATAAATCTTTTTTTTAAATTCTTTTTTAAATATTAATTTAGTTTTTATAACTAATTTTAGTTTATTCTATATATTAAAAAATATTTTAAATATTTTTTTTTTTTAAAAGTATATAATAATTTTATTTGTTATATTTTAATAATCCTGTTTTTTTAGTTGTTTAAACAGGTTAGCAAACTTTGCATATTTTTTTAATACGTTATTTTTTTGTTTTGCTTTTAGTTTTTTAATTATTAAACATATTATTATGTTTTTTTTTAAATTTGTTTAACGCTTTTTTTTAGCTTGTTAAAAGCTAAATTTTTTTTTGGCATATTTTATTAAAACTGACTAATGCTTTAATTTACTTTAAAATTGCTTTTTTTTAACTAAAATATTTTTAAAATCGTATTAAAACTATGCGTATTAATAATATTAAACGTAAGCTTTTTTTTATAACTATAAATATTAAAAAAAAAGTTTTGCAGTTTTTTATTTAATTATATTATTATTATAAATATTAAAACTTTTATTAACTATTATAAATAAATAAAAGTTGTTTTTAAACTTTGTTAATATTTTTGTTTTTTAAACAAATTATAAAAAGATAAAATTTTATAAAGCTTTTATATTAAATAAAATTTTTATTTGCTTTTTTTAATAGCTTATATTTATTAATACTTATACTTTTGCATATATATTTGCTGCATATAAAAATTTTTTAATTAATTAAAACAGTTATTAGTTTATGCTAACTGTTTATTATTGTTTTTTATTTTTTAAGCTTTTTATTGTTAATTTTTATCTTTGTTTTTATTTATTTTATTATTTCGGGCTAACATTTTAAATATTATATTAAAAAATATTACTATTTATTGTTTTAAGTTTTTTTTTTTTTTTTAAAAATAAATTGTTATATATTAGCTTTAGCTTTAGCTTTTTGCTTAATTTAATAAATTTCCAATTTTTTTATTATATATATTTAATACTGGTTATAAGTATATAATTTTAATTTTTTTTTATAACTAATACATTTTTAAATTTGTTTTAAATTCTTTTTAAAAATAATATATTTATTTAAGTTTTAATATTTAAGTAACAAATATTTAACTTTGTTAATTTTATATAGTTTTATATTTTATTTATTATATAGCATGTTTAAAAAATTTTATAATATATTTTATATTTTAGCAATAGCTAATTTTTATTTAGCATTATTATTTTGTTATATTAATAACTTATTGCTATAAATTATATAATTGTTTTTAAATTATTAGTAATATTGGTTTTTGTTTTTATTAATAATTTTGGTTTTTTTATTTTTTAAATTCTTGCTAATTTTAGCTATTATATGCCTATTAGTTTTTTTTATAATATTTTATAAATAGTTTTAAAATTTTGTTTTTGTTTTATTTAATTATTTTTAATAGTTTAATATTATATATTTTTTTGTTAAATTAATTTTGCTACTGCATTTTTAAGCTATTTTAAATTGTTTTAATAGTTATACTACCTATATTTACAAATTTTTTTTGCTAAGCATTGTTTTTTTTTTTAGCTCATTGCTGTTTATAAAGTTGTTATTAATATTTGCAATTTTATAAACAAAAGTTATTATTTTATACTTTTTTTTTTTTTTATAATTTATTTATTTATATAAATATAATAGTTATTAATATTTTTTTAACAAAAATATTTTATGTTTTATGTGTATACTAATCTTTTTATATATAAGTGCACTTTATATTCTTAATATAATTTTAAACATGTTTTATATTTTTTAATATATTTTGTTTGTTATTATTATTTAATAATTTATTTTGTTTAAATTTTTATTATAAATATTTATATTAGTTTAAAATGTTTTTTGTTTTATAAGCGTTTAAGCTTTTTATACTTTTTTGTATAATGCTTTTTTTTTTGTAATTAAAACATTTAATTTAGTTTTATTTTTTTTTTAAAAGCTTTATAATAGTTATAGCTCTAAGTTTTATTAATTTTAAATATGTTTTTGTTATTATTGTTTATATTTTTTAAGTTTGTTTTATATTAGCTATAAAATTTATTTTTTATCCTTTTTTTTATTATTATTTTTTAAATAATTAATTGTTAATTTTAATTGCTTTAGCTATATACTTTTTAAAATTTTTTAGTTAATTATTTTTATAAAGTTTATTTTAAACCAGATTTTTTAATTTTTTATAAAAAATTGCTATTAAAATATTTTTATTATTTTATAAAGTTTATAATACTAGTTTATAAAACTTTGCTACATATTTGTATGCTAGTTTAGTTTGTTTAATTTTTAATAGCTATTGTTTAGCTTGTTGTTTTTTTTTTAAATTATTATATATGTTTATTAAAGCTTTAGCAAATCTGTTTATATTTTTAAACATATTTTTAGTTTTAACGCTTTAATTATTTTTTTATTATTTTTATATATTTTTTTATTTATAGCTTAAACTATTTTAATGCATTTTTTGCTAAAAATTTTGTTATATAAAGAAATTTTTCTTTTTTATTTTAAAAATCTTTTTTATAATGTTTTATATAAGCTTTAACCTAAGTTAAAAATCTTTTAAATTTATTTAGTTTGTTAAGCTTATGTTGTTTAATTTTAAGTGTATTATTAAATTGATTTTTAAGTTGTTAGTTTATATATTATATATTAATAACCTGTTTATTAAAATGCTAATTTATTAATTTAAGTTAATTGATTTTTATTTATAACTAATTTAAAACAAAAGTTACTGCTTTTAAAGTTAGTTTTATAGGTTTTGCTATTTTGTTTTATATTTATACAATGTTATATAATATTAAATAAGTTAATTGTTTAAAATATAACAATTAAGTTTTATTTTTAATATATATAAGCTTTTTATATAAGTTAATTTATTTATAAATATAAATTGTTGCTTAATTTATATAACTAAAAAAAAGATAACATTTAATAAAAAATAGCACAAAAAATATTATATAAATATAATAAATAATTATTAAAAAATTAACTTTTTTATGATAAATTTTAAAAACTAAACTATAAGCTTAAAGTAAACAGTAAAATAAAAATAAACTAATACTAATTACAAAAAAAACTCTTTATATTTTTATAGTATTTTTTTTTTTTATATATTTTTTAAATAGTAATAAATAAAAACCTATTCTCACTATTTTAAATAGCAATAAATAAAAACCTATTTTAACTATTTTAAATAGCAATGGATAAAAACCTATTCCAACTATTCATTACGTGACCCCTGCGCTTATAATTGGCTATAGCTTGTCTTTTGGTCCAACCTTTTATCTGGTTTATGACTGCGCTAGGTTTTTCTTTTAGGCCGTCTTCCTGTTGGTTTGTAACACCCTGCATATAAATTGACCACAGGGTACGCTAAGCCAAAGTGAGAAACTTGTTTGTGTGCAAAACTAGCTTGTAAAATGTGTTATACAATTATTATAACTATTAAAAAAACAAAATATTTTAAAATAAAACATTTAAGCTACTATATTTAATATTAATATTGCAAACAGTATAAAAACAAATAATAATAAATAAAATAAATATGCTAAAAAATTATTAAAGTTATAATTATGTTTAAGCTTTTATAAACAAATTTAATTGTTTGTTAGCTATATTTTTAAATAAAAAATTTAATATAGCAAAAATAATAACAACATAATATTATTGTTTTTTATATTAATTTTTTAGCATATTAAACTGTTAGCTATTAAATAATGCAAAACTTTTTATATTAATTTTTATAAAAAAAAATAACAAGTTAACTAAAATAAAACACTAAAATAATAACGTTTACTATTTTTAAACATAAAAAACAATTAAGTTTATTAATTAAAAACTTAACTAATAATTATAATTTTATATTAATAAATATTAAAATAACTAAAGCTTTTATTTATTAACGTTAAATTTTATTTACAACTTATTATAATACTTATTATTAAATATAGCTTTTTTAAAAGTAGCTTTAAAAATTAACATATATAACTTATTGTTAACAAAGAATTTAAACGAAAAAACTAGCACGCTATTATAAAATTTAGCATTAAAGCTAATAAAACAAATATAAAAAGTTTAAAAAATAGCATACATATTAATAAAAACAGTTTAAAAACAACAAAAATTACAAACTAATAAAAAGCACAAACTAATTAATTTTAAAATAAAAAACAAAGTTTTTTATATAAGTATTAACTATTTAGTTAAACTTATAATTTATAAAACTATTTAAAATTTTAAAAAAACAAAGCTATAACTATGTTTTAAACTTATTTTATGCTAATTAATTATAAAAAGCAAACAACAATTTATTATTATAATAAATTTAAACGCTTTTAAAACTTAAAAACATTAATAAAAAACTTAAATATAAAATAAACAAATTAAAAAAATTACGCTTATATAAAAAATAATACATATTATAATATTAAGTTTTTTAGCAAAAATATAGCTTTAAAGCTATTAATTAAACTAAAAAAAATAAATATATATAACTACTATAAATAAACATATAAAAAACTATTTAAATAACAATATAGCTAAAAAAAATTAAAAAAAGCTATAATAATTAAACGTTATATTTAGCATTAATATAAATTAAAATTTATATTTTTGTTTTAATAACAAAATATAACATATAAACTACAACTTATAAAATAGTAATTATATTATATTTAATTTTAAAAAATTATAAGCTTTACTATTTTTTTTTTAGCTTAAAATCTTAGTTTATAGCATTAATATAATATTATAAAACATTTTATATAATTATAACATAAAGTATTTTAACTTAGTTATTTTAATATTTAACGTTATATTTAATATTGTTTAAAGCTTGCTAAAACCTTTTTTATTAGTTTTAAATAAAATGTTTTTTTTTGCTTAAAATACTTTTTATGTTTTTTTATTAGTAAACATAAATAATGTTTTAACTTTTAATATGCTAGCAATATTAAAAATTGCTTTTTTAAAAGTAATAGCTGTTAACAAAATATTTATAGTTAGTATTAATATAATAAATTTAAAAATTGCTGCTTTTTTATAAGCTATTTAAGCTAAAGTTGTTTAAAATTTATATAACACTTAGTATTAAAAAGCTAAAAAATTTGCTTAAACAAGTTATAAAAAATAAAATTTATATTTACGCTAAGCAAGCATTTATTACAAATTAGTTTGCTAAAATAATTAAAGCGTAAAATATTTAAACTAATAAAAAAACATTAAACATTTTTTTTAACTAGTAAATAAAAATTTCTTTAATTAAAAAATAACAAAATTATAAACTTAGTTTATAGTTATACTTGTTTAATTATAAAAATATAATAGTGTTTAACAAGATTTATAATAAATTATATATAAAAAAACGTATAAATTTTGTTAATAAACTTTGTTTATTTGCTTATTTATTGTTTGTTATATAGCGTAATATTTATAGCTAAAATAAAAAAAAAGTAGTTAATAACTTATAAAACTTTAACAAAGTAATAGTATTAAATAATTACTTACTATTTTTATAAGCTAATGTTATTAATGCATTAAAAAGCAAGTAGTTTATTATAGTTATTAATATAACAAGATTTTGTTACTAGTTTAATATTTATTTAAACTATAAAAATTAAGCGTTTAAAAATTGTATTAATAAGCTTTTAAAACATTTTAGCTTATGTTTAAAAGTATATAAATCGCTTGTTATATAATTATAATTATTATTATTAAATATTTATTAATAACATTTATATTTTTTTAAAAACAGCAAAAGATTATAAAACGTATTTAAAAAAGATTTATTTTATTTTTGAAATAAAAAATATAGCAATTAACGTATCTCCCACTTGATTTGGCCACCTAATTAAATAGGCTACCCCGAAATATATACAAAAAACGTTTGTGCACTTTTAAATAAATCGACCAATTTTAATCGTACAAACTAATAATTAGGTTTTTGGAATCTTTATTTAATAAGGAATTTAAAAATATTTTTGTTTACTTTTTAGCTATTTTATTAAGCCGTATAGCTTCGAAAACAGAAAAGTGGGGCCAAAGTTACACTTAACTTGCCAAATAAAATAAATATAAAATTAAAAAAAAAATAGATTTAGATTTGTTATTTAATAAAGATTTTAAAAATATAAATTATTAGTTTTTACAATTAAAATTAGTCCATTTATTTAAAAGCGCACGGACGTTTTTTATATGTATTTCGGGGTGGCCTATTTAATTAGGTGGCCAAGTTAAGTGGGAAATGCGTTAACTTTAAAAAGTTCTTTATTAAGTATTTGTTAATAAAATTGTTAAGCTTTTAAATAAACGTATGTAAAATAGTAACGTTTAAAAACAAGCTAAAAGCTTTTTGCAAGTTAAACTTTTTAAAGCAGTTAAAAACTTTTAAGCAATATATTAAAGCTTTTAAATTTTTAAAAAAAAATTTTTTTTTATTATGCGCAGCTAATTAGTTTATTATAAAATAAAAAAATATTGCTATTAACAATAAAACGTAAAAAAAGCTAAGTAGTTAATGTTAACAAACACAAGTTTTATTGTTAATTAATTTATTACTAATTAAAACTTGTAAAAATAGTGTTATTTAAAGCTATATAAAATGCAATTTGTAAAAAAACTAATATTTATTATTATAATTTAAACTAAAAGTTGTTTATATAACTTAATAGCTTAAAAAAGCGTAAATTTAAAATAATGCTGTTTTATTTTTAACTTAATATTAAATAAAAACTGGGAGATATAGTTTTTTAATAGCTATACAATTTATAATATTTTTAAGTAAATATATTTTAAAAGTTAAAATTAACTATAGTTTATTTAAATTAAAAATAGCTTGTTTAGTTTAAATAGCTAAAAAAATTTAATAATTGTTTTAACTAATTATTTAATAATAAAAAGCATTATAAATTAAACTAATTTTTATATGTTTATAATAAATAAAGCTAGTTATAGCTAACACTTAGTTTTACAATTAACATTAGCATGGCATTAGCATTATACAACACTTGCACATAACACATTTTGCGCGGCGCAGCGTTTATAAATAGCTTTTTTTTTTTTTAAGTATAAATTTTCTTTAAATACATTAATTTCCGAAGCCTAGTTTTTGCAATAATTGCTAATTGTAACAATTTATATTTTACTTATTATAATTTATAAAAGTTTTAAGGACTGCTATTTTAAATATTTTTAAACCTTTTTTTAAACATTTAACATTTTAATTGCTTTACATTTAATATTTTTTTTTTTTTTTTTTTTAATTATAGTAAAGTTAGTAAAAAAAAAAACCTGTTAAAATAACAATTAAAAGCAAATGCAATTTAACTTTAATAACTTTACTTTTTTTTTAAAAAAATAATAAAAAACTTTATATTTAAGCTTAATAATAATTGTTATTAATTTTTTAACTTAAAAAACTTAAAACTAAAAAAACGGCTATAATAAGCTATAATAATAACAAAAAAACTAAAAAAAAAAATATTAAATAAGCTAAAATAAACTTTTAAGCTAAAATATTTGTTAAACAATTTATGTAAAAATAATACTTATATTTTAAACAGCAATTTAAAAAAATTATTTAAAAATTACTATTATAGTTTACTGTTTTTTATTTTAAAAATAAATAATTTTGCATTTTAGTTTTAACTTATGTTTAACAAAATAAAAAAAATAGTTTTTAATTTTAACAAACTTATAAATAAATATGCTTTTTATTAACTAATAAAATAAAAAAAACTGTTATTTTATAAGGTTAAACTATAATGTTTATTAAATATAATTAATTATTAACATGCTGTTAACTTATATAAACTATTTAAAAAAAGCAAAATAAAAATTATAAACTTTATAAAATAAAGTAAATTTTTAGTTAATTTTAACACTAAAAAAATTATTTGTTTATAAAAAAAAATTATGCGTTTATAAGCTATAAATACTTTATTTACTTTTAATTTTTATAAAAGTATTATATTTAACTTAAAACATAAAGCTATAGTTAATTAACTTTTTAATAAATTACAAAAAATAATTAAAAAAAAATGGTTGTAAAAATAAATAAATAAAACTAATTAATAAATAATTAATTTATTAATTAAATAAAAAAATTTTATTAAAATATATGTTTTTAATTTTTTAAACAATAAAAATAAAAACAAAGTTAAATTTAAAGTTTAATATTTAATATTAATTAGTTTATTAATAACATAGTTAAAATAATAAACATTAAATTTTAACTAAAAATAAAAATAGTTAAAAATTTACAGCTTTATTTATTTAACAATTATTTTAATAAATTAATAACGTTTAAAAAGCTTTTAAAACATTTTTAAAATTATTATTATAATGTTAATATGTTTAACAAAGCAAAAAAAGTATATTAAAAACTTATTATACTTAATAATTTTTTCAAGTTTTTTAATTTTAAAAACAATTTTATATAACTAGCTAAAAAAACCTTTTTATAAAAAACTAAATAAATAAAAAGTTTAAAAACAAGCTTTTTTTTTTTAATTAGCTATTAAAACAATTTTAAAATATTTTAAAAAAAGTATTATTTTTAACGTTTATTATATATATTATATATAAATTGCTTACTATTTACAGTTTATTAACTAAAAGCGCAATATTATTTATATAACTATAAATGCTAAAAAAAAGATTTAAAACAGCAAAAACTAAAAAAAACTTTAGTTATTTTAATACTAAAAAAAATGCGTAAACTAATTTTAAAAAACTAAGTTATGTTTTAAAAATTGTTTTTATAAAAATAAAAAGTATAAAATATTAATTAAAAAGCTTAAGTTACTATTATTTAAATAATATATAAACTAAATAGTTTTTTATTAACTTTTAAAAACAATATAATATAGTAAGCAAAACACTAATTTTAAAAAAGTTAAAAGCTTATTTAAAAAATATGTTTACTAAAAATATAATAAATAAATATTTTAAAAAATAACTATTTATATATATTTATATTTTAAACAGTAATAAACTTTTATTAACAATTTATAATGCTTTTAAAAATATAAAAACAAGCTTATATATTGTTATAAATATTAAAATAATAACTAAATTAATAAAAAAATTAAAATTATTAATAATAATATAATTTTAACTATAAAAAATAATTAAATAACGTTATATATAAGCATATGTTGTACTATAAGCACATGTTGCACTTTTTTACACTTTTTATATGCTAATTTAAATAATTTAACTATAATATATGCAAATTTTTTTAATTAATTAAAATTATTTTTATTAAAAGTTTTTATTTTTGTTTAACAAGTTTGTACATTATGTTTAAGCTTGCTATAAATATTATAACGTTTTTAACTTGTTTATACTTTTTTTATTAAACAATTATTTTTAGCTTTATTATTTAATTTAACTATTTTATTATTTTTAAATTTTTATAAAATTTAAACATTTTTTATAATAAAATTTTTTTTATTTTAAAGTTGTTTGTTTTTAGTTTTGTAATGCTTACTTAAAATATAATTAGTTTTTTAAAGCTTTTTGTTTTTTTAGCGCAAAAAAGCGTTTTTATATATTAACTTTTATATAGCTTTTATAATTAAGTTAATAAAATTTAAAATTTTTGTTAAAAAGCTTAAAAAATAATTTTAAACTTTAGTTTTAATAAAAGTTAATTGCTATTTAGTTTTTAATATAATAGTAAACATTTTTAAAATTTAAAATTAAACTAAAAAATTAGGGTTAACAAATAACGTTTTAGCTATTTTTTAAATATTTAATATAAATATAACTTTATTTGCATTTAAAAATATAATTTTAGCTGCTTTAAAACCTGATTTAATGTTTTATTTTGTAAATACATAAATAAATACGTATAAAAAGCCTGCAAAAAGGTTCTGCTTTTTAACGTAGGTTTAATAGCGCTGCATTAAACTTTTAATATATTTATTATAACGCCGTTTTAAAACATTAAAAAAAATTAAATTAAAAAGCTAAAGTTTATATAATAAATAAGTAAGCATATAAAGCATAATAATATTATTAAACTAATAATATTTTTTAAATTTTATTAAATAATAGCTTTTATAACTATTAAAAATTAAAAAGCAATAATTATTTTTTTTATAGTTTTTAATATAAATATTAAAATGTTTTGCTTATTTAATACTTATTTTATTATTAGTTTAGCTGTTATTTAAAAAGTTTACAACTTATTTTGCTAATAAAATAATATTATAATATTATAACGCAAAATAAACTTTGCTTATAAAAATAATATATAATAATACTGCTTAATTTTAAAAATTAATAGCTTAGTTTATAATAACTTATTTTTTGCTTTTAAGCTTAGCTTATTTAAAGCGCTTACATTTTTTTAAACTTGTAATAACTATTTTAATAATTATTTTGCTTATTAAAAACTTTGTTTTATTAAAGTTATAAATATTTTTAACTTATATATTATATTTTATAATTGTACGTTTTATAAGCGCAAACTATACGTAATAATTTGTAAAATTTTTATTAAAAGCTTGCTAATAATTAATTCGGCGGTTATAACGCGTTTAAAAGTTAAATCGTTGTTATATAAAGTTTAAAGCCTAGTTAGTACTAACTTTTAACGTGTTATGTTTGCGTTAAAAAATATTAGCTATTTTTTAAACATATTAAAGCTAAAATAAAAACGCTTGCAAATCTAGTTTAAAAATACGTTTAGCAATCGTTTTTTTTTTTTTAAATATTATTAAATTTTAAAATTATATGTTTTTAATATAAAAAAGTTTGCTACTGTTAATTTTTTGTTTAAGCATATAGTTATAAACATTGTATATATAAACAAGCTTATAAAAAAATAATTTAAAGTTATGTTTTTTAGTTTAAATTGTTAACTGCAAATTAGCTTTTTTAAATTTTTAAGCTATTGCGTAGTTATAAAAAAATGTATAAATAAAGTTAAAAAACAAAAAGTTAATAAAAAATGCAATATATGCTTATAGTACAACATGTGCTTATATATAACGTTATAATAAAAAAAATAATTAAAAAATATATAAAGCTTTTTAATTAACTTTATAAATATAAAACAAAATGTGATGCATAAACTACTACTAAACTGTTATATTAATAAAAAACGTACGGACTACAACCTACAAAGTGGTAATTATATTATATTTAATTTTAAAAGATTATAAGCTTTGTTATCCCTTTTTTTTTCTTTTTTTTTAGCTTAAAATTTTAGTTTATAGCATTAATATAATGTTATAAAGCATTTTATACAATTATAACACCATTTTAAGTTTTTTTATTTTTGTTATTAAGCGTTTACTAAATACAAAACTTTATTTTTTGCTATAATAAATAAAACATAAAAACATTACTTTTTTTTTTTAGTTAGCATATAATTACTAAAAAACAAATATAACTATTTAATACAACTATATATTATTTTAAAGGACTTTTTTAGTTTTTATTACAAACTTAAAAAAATTTGCAAAACTATAATTATATACGGCGCTAAAAAGTATGCTACTAAAAAACCTAATTATTAATATACTAATTTAATTAATCGAAAAAAAAAATAAAAAATAAAAAACAAAGGCTTTTTTAAACGCTTTTAAACCTAAAAAAAAACAAGTAACACTTACGCTAAAAACTATAGCTAAAAATAATTAAAACAAGATTTAGCGTTTTTATTAGCTAATTAAGCAATTGTAAGCTTAAATCTAGCACTAAGCTAATACGCTTTTACTAAATAAACAACAGCGCAAAAGTATTAAAAACAGCGCTTTTAATAGTATTAGCTTTAAATTTATAAATATAGCTATATAAAAAATGTTTAAACTTATTAGTTATTTAATTAACGCAGCTAACAAAAATTATAAAAAGAAAGCAAAAATTTAAAAAGCAAACCTAAATAAGTTTGTAAGCAACAAAAACTTTTTTAATAACTAGCTTAAAAACCTAGTTAACAAATTAAAAAAAAACTTTATTATTTTTTATATTAAGCAAAACTATATATGCTATATAATATTTTTACTAAAAAAAAACGCTAAAAAATTTGTTAAAACTTAATTTTGCTTTATTAAACGTTTATTTAATAAACTTGCTAAATTAATTTAAACTTTAAAAACAGTTTATTATAATTTAAATTAAGCCGCTTTAGCTTATAAAAAATTAAAAACTTTTTGTTTTAAGCTTAATAAAAATAGCAACATTTATTAATTTATTTTTTAGTTTAATAGCTTTGTTTAAAAGTTTAAGCTGTTTAAAAGCAAATAGCTTTAAATTTTTTAAAGCTATATTAATATAAACTTAAACAATAAGATTTTTAAAGCTAATATTAACTTAAACATAATTTATAAACGCTTTTATAACAAAATAGTTAAAGCTATATTTAATTACAAACACGTTTTTTAATAACGCTAAAAAATTAGCGCTAATTGTAAAGCTAAAACTAAAGCTAGCAATTTAGCTGCAAAAACTTTATAACAAGCTTTTAATAAACCTAATTTTATTAAAACAGCTAATTAACTTAAATAAACGCTAACTAATAAAAAGAAAAAAGTTTATTAAAACAATAATATATATTTTAAATATAGCAAACTAAAACATAAAATAGCTAACTGTTTTAAAAAGCAAGCAAATATAAATAAAGTTTAGCTAACTAAAAAAAAAGCAAACAACAATTTATTTAGCTTAAGTAATTTAAAAAACTAACAAAACTATTAAAAGTTTTTTTAACAGTTTTAATTTTTTATTAGCTAAAATAAATAGCTAAAAAAAGTTAATACTATTTAATTAAAAAATATAATTATAAATAAATAACTTTAAAATATAAACAAATTTATTAATAAATAAAAAATTAGCTAAACAAGTTAAACAATAATTTATTTAAACTAATTAATACTTTTGTTTAGCTATTGCAAAAAAACTGCAGGCTAAATAAAAAAGTATTTAATAGCTACTTTAAAAATTAATAGCCGCTGTTTTAAAAACTAAGTGTTTTAAATAATAAATATAAGTTATAAAGTTATAATTAGCATAAATTAGCTTGTTAAACATAACTTTTTTTTAAACTGCAAAAAGCAACGCTTAATATAGCTTAAAAATTAATTTGTATTAGCAAAATATTTTTTAGCTATTTAAATTTAATTATTAAGCAAAACTAAACGCTAAATTAATTTTAGCATTTAATAAAATACAAACTAGCAAAATTAAGCTTTAAAAAAAAAATATTGTATATTTTAAAAAGCAAAAAAAAAAAAGTTAGCTAACGTTATAATAAACGCAAAAAAAATAAAAAACTAAGCTATAATTTAAAAAATTATAAAACAAATTAAAAATAACTTAAATTATTAATAATAAATTAAGCTAGCGCTAAAAATGCTAATTAAATTAATATTTATTAAGTTTATAAAATTATTTAAAAACAAAAAAATTATAAACATAAAAGCAGTTAAGCTTTAAAAAATATATAATAAAAAACGTATACTGTTTTTTGTAAACAAAAATTTTAAGCATATAGCTTTAGTTTAACGTTTTTTTTTAAAACTACTAATATATTTAAAAAGTTTTTTTTAAAAAAAAAAGTAAACATTTTGTTTTTATTATAATTAAAACATAATATAGTTTTTAAACTTAATAAAAAAGTATAAAACAGTAAGCTTTTAAAATATTAAACTTTAATTTAATATTTATTTTTAAAAAAAAAAGTCATAAACTAGCTATTAAAAATAAACTTTATTAAACTAGCTATAAAAGTAAACGCAGCGCTAGTTTTATTTGCTTTTAAGCCGCATTTATAAAAGCAAAAGTTTTATATTAATTATTGTTAACAAAATTAATACTTAAAAAACAAAATAGTTTTAGCTTTAAATTTAAACAGTATTATTTATAACTGCTAAAATATAAAACA
>MU377162.1:0-75943 GCA_022495195.1 Xylaria digitata
ATAAAATAAGTTATAAAATTTTTAAATAATAATTAAATTAATAATAAAATAAATATTAAATAAATAAAACATTTTAATATTTATATTAAAAACTACAAAAAAAATAGTTATTACTTTTTAATTTTTAATAGTTATAAAAGCTATTATTTAATAATATTATTATATTTTATATGCTTATTTATTTATTATATAAACTTTAGCTTTTTAATTTAGTTTTTTTTAGTATTTTAAAATAATATTATAATAAACATTTTAAAAGTTTAATATAGCATTATTAAACTTATATTAAAAAGCAAACCTTTTTTATAAGCTTTTTATTTATATTTATATATATATTTATAAAACAAAATATTTAATTAAATTTTAAAGCAGCTAAAATTATACTTTTAAATGCTAATAAAGTTATATTTATATTAAATATTTAAAAAATAGTTAAAACGCTGTTTATTAACTTTAATTTTTTAATTTAATTTTAAACTAAACAGCAATTAATTTTTATTAAAACTAAAGTTTAAAATTATTTTTTAAGCTTTTTAATAAAAATTTTAAATTTTATTAACTTAATTATAAAAGTTATATAAAAATTAATACATAAAAACGCATTTTTACGCTAAAAAACAAAAAGCTATAAAAAACTAATTATATTTTAAATAAACGTTATAAAACAAAAAACTTTTTATTATAAAAATGTTTAAGTTTTATAAAAATTTAAAAATAATAAAATAGTTAAATTAAATAATAAAGCTAAAATAATTGTTTAACAAAAAAAGTATAAACAAGTTAAAAACGCTATAATATTTATAATAAGCTTAAATATAATGTGCAAACTTATTAAGCAAAAATAAAAACTTTTAATAAAAATAATTTTAATTAATTAAAAAAATTTGTATGTATTATAGTTAAGTTATTTAAATTAGCGTATAAAAAGTGTAAAAAAGTGCAACATATACTTGTAATACAATATGTGCTTATATATAACGTTAGCTAAAATATTTAAAAAAAAAAAAATAGTTAAAAATTAAGTAGCATTTATTTTTTTTTAAACTTTTTATTTTAAAAGCTTTTAATTATTAAGCTAATAAAATTATAATGTTTAAAACTAAAATAGCTTAATAAAAAAAAAGCATTATTAAAATGTTAAAATATTATTAAAACAGCGTTTTATATAAATAAGTTATATTTATAAACAATAAAAAAAGCTAAAGTTTTAAACTGTTTATAAAAACGAAAACTTAAAAAATAAAGTGTTAAATATTTTATTTTAGCTGTTAAAACATTAAAAAGGAAATAAAACAAAAGCAAAAGATTATATTATTGTTTAAATCGTTTTAAAATAGCTATTTTAATCGAATTAAGTGTAAAAAAAAGCTTCAACTAGGTAGGTAGTAGGTAGTAGGTAGTAAGTAAAGTGGCCTGTGGCCGCACAGCCCGTAGCTAGTGCGGTTTTCTTAAGAGCTGTGTAGCTACTTAGATATCCGCCTAATATATTAACTGGTTTTTATATTTACAACTTCTCTCCCCCCCTCTCTTCAGCCATTCATTTGTCTAGTTACATTACAACAGCTACTCTTCATTATAGAACTCCTTACAGCCATCTCAACCGACACCGGTAGACATGGAAGACTTATTCGCTTTTTTCACTCAGATTCTGTACCAGGGTGCCAGCGTCGGATTTGTAGTTGCGATTGATAAATTCGTAATTCGGCCCCGCCAATCCTGACGAGAACTTAAGCCATGATCTTGCCATAATTGAAAGTGAAAAGGGGGAGTGAGAGCTGGGATTTAAAAAGGCTAACCACCTCAAGGTATGCCCCAATTCGTATCCCCCCTTCCAAATTATTTTATTCGAGAGGGTTTTTAATGTATATTGTCACGTGTAGCGTATCTAGACATTCCATGATCGACAGACGGTGGTGGTGGCCTGTGTGAAAGTTTCAATTGCCGTATTGTAATCCACGTTTACTATAGCTGTGACATAATGCTTCCCCGCGGTATCGGTCCGGAAGCATTCCGTGCATCCTTATAGTATTGATACCACCTATTAGGGCTTGGGTATTGAATATAATGAATGCCTGTTGTTGCGCAAGGAGCCCAATACTGACTAAATTGGTGATCTCTGCTCTCTACTAAACAGTTTTGTTCTAGATGATGTGACACAACCTCCTTTCTTAGCGAGATATCTATACACTTGATTGACCGTTTAAAGTGATTAGTTATATTGTTCTCTATAAATTAGAAAGTAAGTAGAACGTCATATGCTTGGTAGTGATGAAGCAAACGCATTGAAAGATGGGGTAATAATGGCCTGACATACTTTTCATCAGGACACTAATCCGGGCATCTCGCATAAATTCCTACGGCGAATGTACTACGACTATATAGTAAGGATTCTCCTTTTTTTTAGTGATGCTACATTATTAGTAGAAGGTACATTTTGTCGATCCCTCGCCAAACTCCCTTACACCTAAAGATGTGGATATTATTTGTCCTTGTATTCGAGACTTATGTGTCATTTCCATTTGTTTTTTAATCTGGAACAAGACGAAAGACGAAAATCGTCGGCGTCCGTGTATAAAATGTAGAGTGGTCATCGTGGCCAATGAGACGGCATTGCAGGAGGGGCGGGGAAAAGAAACATGCATCTTTCGCCTCTCCCCGGATGCGATGTGTTTAGTTGACTCCTATCTTTGCTTACAAAGGTGCATTCAATGATGGCTTGTCTAGACTCAGAAAATCTATACCGAGTGCATTCTCAATATTCGCACGCTTGTCTCGGGGAATGATTTGCAGAACTGAGATTATCAAACATACATATTTTCCTTTGTTCAAAATTGCCTCCTAAAGCTGCTTTGGAGTAGGCTGGTAGCATCAAATAATACTACCTAGTTCGCCATGATGGCTGATGTGTTCATCTGAGATCCCTTGCATCATGCATACCACTGTAAACCTTGGTCTCGATCTTGACCCCACGCTTCCAAGCGCAGCTTGAATGTGTCCTCTATCCGGCATCATGTTATGTAAAGATTGCAACTAATATAGCAATTCGAGCACCACCTTTGCATCCAATAGGCGACGGATCTAGCGCATTCGCTAGAGTGGTCATTCACTACGTGTCCGGCCGTTATTATCAACGTAATTCGAATATTCTAACGGGCGTACGAATTCCTAATGAGCCCTGGATACAATAGGATCCGGGACTGCCGTAGTTCGGACTGCTAGTAGTTTCGGAAAATTATTATTGATGTTACTTGATTGGCTTGCGATATTATCTAACAACACGTATAGTTCAAGTTTAGCGCCGTCAAAACATTGTTCATTATGATATCCTTAATATTGGGTCTAAGGAAACGGTGATGGGAACGAATACGGGTGTGTTGCGAGACAACACGCATGACAAGCTCATGCATGCCTCCATTTTCTCTCATTTAGATTGGTTAACGGGTATCCTCATGCTTCGGAGGTTTTGATTTTGGCAACGCCAGAATGAAACTGGAGAGGTGCATTCAATAAGTCCAATTAATTAGGCAGATATGTCTCTGCATCATTGACCGAGGCAGCTACAGGCCAGCGATTGTTGGAGTGCGAAGAGGTGGCGCGGGCTTTAACAGACGAGCTGACCTAAGCCAATCCAATACGCCACACTGGTAGCTTAGCTCGGATAATGCGTGAGTTCAGCTTCTGAATTACACATGTCGCATGAGGATACTGCATGACTTGCGACATCGGTGGGCGCTTGTTGCTATAGGATTTGCCAGATCTTCAAAGGCGTGGCGCGCCTATAGTGTGTCATAAGAGGATCCCGCGTCATACATGGACTATCGGCCCACATAAGCTCTAATAGGGCCTTGATATTTATGACTAGAAAGTTTGCGTGTTGCAATGCTGTCGGTTGTATTGCAACATTTGACGATCGGATACATACAGCTCCCCTTGCCAAAGAAGAAACGTTGTCTGGACGCCGTCGAGTAATACCTCTGTGCGGAGTAGTCAAACGCAACGATACCTTAGCGGCCGTCACGGTGTTCCCATATCGGTCAGGCGCTGGAATAGAAGCCGGCCAGATGGGTGGGTGTGTGGTGATATCGCACGAACGGTCTAGATATGATGTTTCATTGTGCAGCTTGGTACAAGGCCGGGTATGTCAACGCTAAATCAATCATATGCCGCCATTGGCAGAGATCGATATGCTGGGATTGGCACTCGCTTACTAGAGAATGCTTCGACTATAGTAACATTGCGATCGATCCTCACCCGCATTGCAATTCGCATTTGTAGCTTTACTTTACGGTGTGTTTACGCAGGAGACCGCGATGGTGAGAAATTTAACGTGCTACGGCACGGCGTGGTTGACTACGTTCACACTACTTAATCCTGTTGTACATGTGGACTGTGAAAACAGAAATCGATCTGCTTGGAAATAAAGGTCCACGTTTGTAAGAGGGGCCACGTAAACACTTCTACTAGGTTACGTCAAGAAGAGACCGACATGTACCACGATATAGCTATCCGCGTAGACTATGCTGTAGTCGCTGCTATGACATTGAGTGATGTTAAAGCTGCCTCATTAGCTGTTAGATGGCCGAGCTGAGGTGGCTAGATGCAGCTAGATACGCCCGACTGTTCCATGCAGGCTGCATGTCCCAATGCGGAGAACGACCCACCGACGGCTTCTCCGTCTTCTCCGTCCGCTACCGGGCCCAGACCATCGAATGCTTCAGATGGAACGATTATGGGAGCCGTACATGTAGTATGCAGGGTGATGAAGGTGAGAGCTCTTGCGTCTATCTGTGCGGGGGATCTTATTTCGTCGACCCGTCGATCTGCGTCACTAGCACGCTTTTAGAGTCTCGATCTCGACGTCTGGCCACGCAGTGCATCGTCATAGTTCACCCTTCCCGCGACACTCAACCAGAGAGAGCTGCGGAACTTCCGATGCGCTAGATTGACTCATGGCCCCACGTCGATGGCTTGATGTAGCGAAACGGGGCCATTGGGGCAGAGTAGCTTCTACGACGAACAGATCGAAATGGAGGATGTAAATGGGTTTACTGCTTGGGTGCATGGGGGTGTCTTAACTCAGCTTCCTACAGGAGGACGAATACGGACCTTGACAGTCCCGATAATATCGCCTGCAGCATGGTGCTCAAGAGGGGCATTCGAAAAAGCAATACTCGAATTGTTACGTGAAGGAGACGCGTGGAAGGCGGAGTGGACAAGACGAGGAGAAGGGAGAGGCACAAGGTGGTAGACAGAAGACATGGGCTAAAATGATATCGCGGGAAGATGGTCTTCTCCCAGCTACCGGAGGCCAAAATATATAAAGGAGTTAATCCTCCCGCTTTGGACGACACCTCTCTTGTTCTATTCACCATCACATCCAAGAACCCGAGCATCCACAACACACTTCTCTATCCAAACCAGATCCAAGCAAGCTTTTCAATTTTCATACTCATTCGCCATGTCTCACAACACCCTTGGAAACGGCGAGTGGCTGCTCGCCGGTAACAGCCTCTGGAGCAACGACGGCTCCGTCGAATTCAAGATGCAGGGTGACGGCAAAATTGCCGTCTACTGGGGCGGCAAATGCCAGTGGCAGAACACACCGGACCAGAGCAGCAACAACAAGGGCCTCAAGATGCAATCGGACGGCAATCTTTGCATATAGTATGTTAATCCCCTCCCCTCCCCTCCCCAAATCCCCCTTCACAGTCGTGTTATACGAGAAGTGCCTAGGAAGTCGCCCATTGTTACTGACGACGGTCTTCTGTACAGCGACAACGCAGGCAAGGCCGTCTGGCACACCAACACCGCTAGCCCCACGGGCAACAGCACTTGCATTGTCGCGGTTCAGGATGACGGCAATGTCGTGGTTTACAAGGGTACCCCAATCTGGTCCAGCAACACCCAGAAGAAATAAGTACGCTTTGCTGTCAACGGGAGCGTGTGAATCGATGAACATGACGGTCTGTTAGGCGGAGAAGGGGGGGAGAAATGGCGATTGAAGCTAAAGTTGAACCACTGTAGATACCTAACTCTAGTCACTCATTTATCACATGGCAATGAATAGCAGGCTCTCGATTCAATCGTATGTTGTCTCAGTTCGCTGAAATGGTTTTGTGCACACCAAGTTTGCGCTGCCATATTTCATTCGCTTAAAGAGTGAACCATTAGCATTGGTGGTAGCGGGTATTGGATATTTAATAGTGGCGGTGCGCATCTCTGCACAACTTAAGATTAAGAGGTTACAGGGCCTCTTCGCCATGTCTGTATTGATTTCGTGTAACTATTCATTAGCTGTTTGATGTGCATCAAGGTGTCTCATTCGTGATGATCTTGAAGAGCTTCATCAAGCCGATGTTGCTTTCTCGCAACAGTACTGCTATACTCGTCGTTACTGAACGACTGCCGACGAATCTCCGGTACACGTTGACATTTACTGATATCTGAAATAGCTGCGCCATCCCCTGTTTCTAAGATTGCCACTTTGCCTCTTTGCCGAACGTATAAGGGATTTGTGCCAGGGATAGAACCGGCACGCACACCACTTTTCAGGGTGAATTCCACAAGCAGACCTGATAGGCCTGCATAAATGGTGGGAGAGGTGTCTGACGGCTTTGCGAGGGAATAGATCGGCGAGCTTGCGTAGTTCCGGAACGGTAGGTAGATATTACAGTTTGGACGATAAAAATCGTGGCGTGATAGCATATGCCATCGGCAGAGACGTCCAAGTACATGGTTACATGCTGGCCGATTATCATGATATTTGGGTTCATTAACGATTGTTGGTGGCTTGGGAGTAGGATATGGGCTGTTACTAGAACATGGTAACGAATTGGTATGATAATATCCTCGGGTCCAACGAAAGTCGAAAACCTTCAACATATGGGAGTAAGCACTGCCCGCGACAAATCTCTCGAGGCCATATGAGATTAGTGCATTGATGGGAGTAGCAACTTCGAAGTTGTCCTGATAGACCCGATCAACTGGTGAACGAGTCCGTAGATCTTGAAGCCGGATAGTCCCATCATCCCAAGAACTAAGTAAGACATTTCCGCCTCCGCCCGCAATAGACCGCACATCCACAGGGAGAAGCGCCCTCACAGTTCGGGGACTAGAACCTATATAGGGATGCTCGTCTAGGATCCGAGGCACCGCAGAGGTCTCTAAGCCAGTCTGGGTAATAGTCAAAACTCGAATAGGATCAAAACTTCTGTTCAGGGCCACAGCGATAGTATCTTTATTGAATATCTTCATAGATCTGATGAAGTCAAAGGAGGATGATTTCTGGGAATCTTTGAGAGAGATAGTGGCTATCGGATCAATGTATGGTGAGTCAGGAACATTTTTCGACTGTCCTTGATCACTGGGCTGGACAGGATAAAGCCAGACACTTTCCCTAGTGCTAGCTGCTATAACACTAGAGCCACTGTCGACGTCGATTGCCCGAATCTCATTCTGATGAATGGAGGAATCGGGTGACGGACGAAAATGCATTAGCGTGCGACCGAAGCTCGACTCGCCGATTGAGAGCAAACGTAGGTCTCCGTTAGCTCTCCCGACCACGGCGCCCAAATCTTCGTTTCCTTCAAAAGGATATGATTTTACGATAGATATACTCGTAGCATCGCCCTTTCCCGCGATGAAACCGGTTTCTGATCCTTTACACATGTGCCAGGTTTCGGAAGCTACTGTTACTCGGTCATTTCGTCGAATACGGGCGATAACATCTTCTCCAGAACCCCAAACCACAAACTCTTCATCAAAACGTCCCTTTTTCCGTAAGTGAGCATCTACGATGATATTTCCCGGTATGGATTGAGCTGCATGGATCCTTCGTGCATCGGGCCGTCGCGTCTCGGGCGGAGAGAGCGAATGGAAAACGAAAGCCCGTCTATCCCAATCCCGTGATTGCGCTGTTAATACACGTGCCATATCTGCCCAATCTTCGTCGGCGTTACTTGCCAGCAATGTGAGACTACTGAAGCAGCTTTTGACAAATATACGCCATCCTCCAGTCGAGATGAGCTGGTGTAGTCCCCTGCAGGTTGCCGCAAGATGAGCTACGCTTTGAGCCGTGTCTAGGTAGCCCAATATGATAAGTAGGATGTCGGTGGGTAGTGCATCCAGTTTGGAAGAGTTTAGAATGCTTGAAAGCCCCATATTGGCCGTGAGCATGGGATTATCGGCTGGCATCTGGACACTATGGCGAGCACAAGAAGTGAGAAAGATGAGCAATGAATAAATTGTCAAGCTATTAATCAAGCCCCCGTCCGTTGCCGCCGCTGCCGCCGATGGTGATGATGAGGAAGAGGAGAAGAGGGGATCAGGCGCACGGTATGAGGGTTCTAGGGCGTCAGAGAAGAAAAGGGAACAGGCTGGTAGAGTTCAAGTTCTCATCATGTCATCTCCAGCATATATTCCTAGGATGACATCACCAAGAAGGGAAAAAAAACAAAGGCCGCAGTCAACAGGGGAAGCAATCCTTCTTCCGAGTACGCGCCTCGGGCCTCTGTCGGTCTGGATATAATAGAAGACGAGTGCGCAGCCACATGTTATATGTACCGATATAACCCTGGATAGTCGATTGTTCTTTGCATGGGCGCAGGCATTTGTTGATTTGTCTAAATGGTCAATATTTAGTGTTTGGTCCTAGTTTTATAATCTCCGATTTTTCTTACGAGATACCCGGTAAATAGAATAGTCTGTTTAATTGTATATCTAGTGATTAGGTTTTCACTCCGAAGTGCAGATGCTATTACACCAAAAGGTTCTAACCAATCAGAACGCTGGAAAGTTATGCATCAAACAGTTAGTGTTCCTGATAATCAGCTCTCACATTTTACCTCACGCTGCCCGTGCTCAGAAACAAATCTACCCTTAGCTTATCTGAATATGCAACTACTATGTATACTATTAGCATAATTGAGAGTCTTGTGTTATATACACCTATAAATATGTGTCGTATACTTGAACCCTATGACTTATCTTCGCATTATGTTCCAGGCAGAGTGACTCGTGAGATTAGAAGCATTAGAGTGTGGCGGTAGTCGCCGAGGTGCCTAACACAACTAGTGAACAAGAGCTATCTCCGTGCCATCTCAACATGCGTCTCCAAACATAGTTCGAGCCCATATACCCCTACACCTAGGCTGACGGATGATAGAAAATAGATTCAGGAAGGGCATGAACCCGTTGCTTCCTGTATGGTCCTAAGGTATTACCAGCGCAAAGTGTTATCAAGAAACTCCCATGTTTCCTAGACCCCCCCCCCCAAGCTACCAATGGTCCCTAGATTAAGCTAGGGTTAGAGTTGGTGAGCAGGAACATACTCAAGGAGGGCTTTTACGTTAGTAACTTGTTTACCGTTGGCTTACCTACTACAGCGGTCTTTAAAAGACACTCCCAGTTATGATAAGGTTTTACACTATTAGTTGCGAACTTCGATGGCAACCATGAAATAACCCTTAGTGATCATACGCTTTTACTGATTGACTTCCTAGGCAACGATGGGCCAAGAATAAAATAAAGCCACGCCTCGCAGCAAGCAATACCTCTCCGGAGTGCATCTTACTAGCAGACTACAGTACTACAGATATAGTATGTACGTGTAATAACCGAAATGAGACTTGGTGATCATCAGCCGGAGTTCCTCAGCCGCGTTATACCATGTATGCACTCACGGCCATAAGGGCCATTCAGTTCACCAACCTTTGAATGTTGATACACTGCATAATTGTTGTGCTTGCTTTTTATATCTATAGCTTATAGGAAAGTATAAGGGATAGTGCGATATATTACCCCTCACAGTGGATTCCATGTCAATTACCCCCATTGCTCTTCCAACTTTTATAATCATCCTCTTCCCTTCACTAACTTTTAAAGCCTTTTAACGCCAAATTTAAAGCTCATAAATAGCGGGCAATTGCTGCACTCTCACATTCGCCCCTAATACAAGTGTCTATACATATCGCTAGTGTACTGTAGATACCGTATTTTGCACAGCGTCCACAGAACTGGTCTTGTCAGAACATGGCTACCTCCGCTCCCGCTTTAGCCCCCACGTTGGCTAAGTGTAGCGTGGTATTTTCCATAGGGGAAAGGGTCATCGGTGCGAAGCAGGTATTCTGAAATGGGTATCCATATTGGTAAGCTTCGGAGGTTTAATGCGACAAGGGTTTCATCCGTTCGAGCCGTAGTGTCCGAAGAGACCTCAGACAATTGTTGAGCCTAGGACACGAATGAGCGCTTGTTAAAGCCAAGGAACTATCAATACTACTCACCTTCCCTGCGCTGTCTTGACTCTTTTCCGTGAGATGATGCACGACAGAGGTCCGTGTCATTGTGGTACCGGACGTGCAGATATAAGATAATTCTATACAATTGAAACGTGTTTAGGGTACTTTGAAGCCCCAATAACTTCACGAGAGTTGCTCGTGTTCGTCAAGTGTACGCGGCCTATGTTGCCCAGAAATCTAATCGCGCTCTCGTAATCCCACGGCTCTGCTTTATGTATTCGCTGAAAAATGCAGAATACCCACGATCCAGTATCCTCCTTCTTGCGATCTCAATTCGAATGACTCTGTATTTTCCGACCTCATTTCCATCATTTCCGACCGCTCTTGATCGGGCGTCCCGAACCACGCGCATCCATCTACATCGGACATCGGACATAAGCTTGACGACTAGACAAAAAAAAAAAAGGAAAAATGACTGATCGATTACACTAGAACTTTCATACTTACCAATTTCCGATCTGCTCGATTCTTGGATTATTCCCATGTGTAGCGATTGGAGCGTCGCTTTGCTAGAAAGCCAAAATTGCACGTTGCTAGAATAGGACGATCTAAACAGCGGTGAATGAATGGCGTCTACACTAGGTACCATGCATAGGTGCTCAAACCGTTAGGTTAGGTGATCTACGCGGGAAAACCCCACAAAGCTATCTATCTATAGAGACAACGCACGGGCTACCACAGCGGTGGGCATACTTGGCATTTAGCCAACCTGTGTAGGTAGATGACCTAAAACATGCAGTTGGAGACATAGGATACAGTTAATCTTAGTAGGCATATTTAATGCAGCTCCTGTCCTCAGCCAGTCATAGGCATTGTCGGAAATTGTTGACAAATTCGCACGGGTGTGGCCTAGGGTACACTGCTGCGTGGATAAATTGTGCATGGTGCTGTTGCAAATGGCGCAATATTAGCAGCTTAAACCTAGCTGCTGGCCTTGCGCCGATGCCACTGATGTATCCAATCATCTTAGCCGATCCCAGTTGTCACAGTGCATCGCGTAATGAGGCTCCGTATGGGCCACTAATGCCCCTGACGTCCGAGGAGGTTGATAACCACACCTAATAAGAGTATGGAGGGAAAGGGTAGGTACATAGTAGGTAAACACGTACGGTATGCAAGGAGTAATAATTGCTACCTAGGCTTAGTGATCCTCCACGTATTATCGTTAGCCCTATGACCTAATAAGCCATGGTTAAGCCGGAGTGTAGCACTGTGAAACTCCCTTCGCAAGAAATGTCTCGGCTGTGAAGCCGGAGGATGGCTTGCTGGTTAAATGTCTCATCGGCGTAGCATAGGAAAAAAAACAATTTAGAGCAGTTTTCACCCCGCCCTGTTGCGATGTCAGTGATGCACTCTACACTTGCTAGTCGTTGCCATTTACCGCTCTATCTTCCCGCCGGGTGATTTTTCAAGAAATCTGTCGCAGTAATCCTACCATGTTATGTCGAGCATCTCAGGGAATCGATATCCAATTACGGGAAGCCTCCTTGCGGTAGCTGTCCTTGCTCTTCTCACACTGGCAGATAATGTTCTCTCCAATACTTTACCATTCGTGTTAGGTCCAGTGCCTCCTCAGGTCCCGGGTTTCTGGAATCTCACAACGACCGCTCTAATTCTTTCTGTAGTCTCAGGTGAGACCTTGGCAATCGAAAAAAACCACTAGCGCAGCACTAACGAAAGCAGACATAATTGGCCAACTAATCCTCATGCTCTTAACACATCATTCCGGTTCTACGTGCGCCATACATCTCAACAACTTAAGTATTACTATAGCGTGCGTCTACTCGCTCGTTTCGTGTACGGGTATCACATGTATCTAAAATAATTCCCTGGACTAATTTGAAATAGTCTCTTGGCGAGCTGACGGGGCAGTCTGGCCTTCTGTCATTGCTTCGATTTTCAAGATAGTAGGGGGTGGGTCTCATGCTACAGCATTCTTGACGATAACTCTCATTTGGGAGAAGACTTCGGGTAGCCTACGGTATATATATTCTATCCTCAAACACTCATTACTGCAATCTCACAACTGATGTTCGGCTGCATAGTTCTGCTCTTATTTATATAACCGGAGCGGTCATTGTTCTCTCCCAAACTATTGCCTCCTCAGTCACGCCATTCCTAGCAAGACAGAACCCGACATTTCCATACACGTTCTCGATTGTCTGTTGTGTGTTAGCTAGTATTGTCACGGTATTTTATCACACAGGGGGCATACCAACGGGGAACCGAGAATGGATAAGCAATTCTTTGGTACGGCCACTCCTCTCACCTACAGTGGCGAACCAGGAAGCCCCTTCATCGACACAACTGGGGTTTCTGGAGGTTTACTCACAGAGGTGGCATAATAAGTCATTTAACACTAGAGTAATAATTACTTTACTCGGTTTCATATTCTTGTTAGCGGGCATTGCTAAAGCCACCCGGCCGTTGTTCACTACTTATATTCAACATCGAATTGGCATCACGCCCGTAGTGGCAAGTCCTAAATGGTTTTGTTTGATTCTTCCGCTAGCTAATCTGATCATATAGGCTGATTACCTGTGGCTCATTCGAACTGGCGTGTCGCTAGTCATTTTCACCGTGGTTTTACCCTTGATTGTCATCCTTCTATCTCAGAGCATATCAAGGCTACCTAGTACCACAAATTTATATGTAGCCAAGATTAGTATCATCCTCATGGCCATTGGGGCCTTCGAGATTGGCGTGGCTCGTTCGATGCCTGTGCTTATGTCAGGTGAGCTCAAGCCCGTCCTAAATATTGATAGCCAGAACTAAATATTTAAAGGTCTCATGATCAATACGCTAGGTGTAGGAACAGATCTAGCTCTATTAACATTTGCTGCAGACGCTCTCCCGGAAGACATCGGTGGATACCTCTTTATGGCTATTACATTGATAGAGAGTGTCGCCATGTTAATTGGGATTTGGGTTTTATATCCAGTCTATCAATTTTGTCTAGACGATCATACCCCCTTGGGTGGGACTCCATATTACATTTGTGCAGTATGTATTCTCGGCTCCCTGTTACTCTAAACTCAATTCTAAACCGTGCTAGGGTTTATACACAATTTGCGGCGTTATCGTTTGGAAGCTGGGCCTATTCACTGATCTGTAGCTTATCTATGTATCTATGGACGCTTTGTTAAGAGGAGGAATTCTTGTGGTATGTTATAGTTTTTAATAAAATATTTTACATGGCAGGACTTTTAGGTAGAGTAGCTTTAGCCGCACTAGCCAGCCATTTTCCAGTCACATAAGAAACCCGTTTACATATTACCCAATAGCTCCTATTCCTAGTAGTGACCCTAGTGCCTAATCTAACACAATGCCCCCCTAACCATAGCTTAGGAGATTTCTGACATTAAGAACCCAGCCGACACCCCTTACCCTATTATGATGAACTTCGGAAGCGGACGCAGCTACATCACGCAAGGCAGGTGGAGGAAAAGGAGAAAGGTAAGGGATGTGTTAGGCGCCTGTAGGTCCATAGAGCTACTTCAATAACATAAAATACATTCCGTAGATCCCTTCAAATCGTAAATCTAGATAATTAGCTGTAGTGATCCAATAACAAACGAAACAATGAAATAAGCCACCTAAATAAGAGTTAATGTTTAGTTTTCAGACTTTCTTGCAAGAACTTACGGCAGCTATCGCGAAAGGCAAGCAAATAGTACCCGCCTTGTTCGATATACTAAGCGAGTAGAGAGTTCCCATCAACGGCATTCCCACTAGGCTTCCTATAGTTGATGTGGCAGAAATCGCCGCGAAAAGACGCCCAGATAAAACTCTGTTGACCTTTGAGGCAAGAAAGGCTCGGAGGCTGATGGTAGCACCAGATCCCAGCGTCATGATGCAGAAACCTGCAACCAATGTTGAAGGATTCAATGATGTTGCTATCACCATAGACCCGACACATAGGAGCACGGCACTAGAGGCGGAAATAAACAAATCTCGAGTAATTGGTCTAAAATTCATGAAGCCAGAAACGAACGAGCTGGCTAGTGGAAGTAAGACAAAGAAAACGACAGACGATGTGACTGCTCGGAGAGAAAAAATGAGCCCAGCCTAGGACATACAGATCAGCAACGCGTTGTAAAGTCTAAGGCCATAAAGGCTTACTCTAGCCATAGATTCGTTGAATCTCCAGGATATCCAAGGTATTAGGAAGTTGTTCGAGTCTCTCGCCAAGGAAACCAGGAAAAAAGAGCCAAAGGTGATACCATGTATGGCAGCCGTGGAGTGTACAGAAGCCGTTCCAGGACCGCGGCTATCAGTTGAATTGGCGGTTCCAAGTAGCAAGGGTTGTTCTTCACTATCGGTAGGCCGAGATGCCTCAGTTTCAGAGTGGATATCACGTAAATCTGTTGACGAGGGCGCTGCTTCATCCTCGAGTAACCAAGCGGGTATAAACATAAGGGCAAAACTTGAAGTCGCAAGTAGAAATGGTAGCCAGATATGGTCATCCATTGTCAATGCCCCCAGCGCTGGACCCACGAGATCCGCGATACCAGATACAGCCTCCATTATAGAAAAGGCAGGCGTCCTGTATAACACGCAAGCTGTCAACGAAATCCGCCGACTAGGTAAGGCATACGAACCTTTGACCAGCTGTTATCCTTCTGTTGATAGCGGCAAAAATGAGAGCGCCAGATGCCCAGGGGCCGCCACCAATAAAAACGAATATCGGGGCGATGTAGAGGGCCCATATTGGCAGGTGGTTGAAAATAGCTGAGGCAACTTAGCGATCGGCCCCTCGATATGATGCAGTACATACCAACGAGAGGCAACCAGCCCCAGTATAGTATCGTACTAGTGATGTTAAGAACCAAGGCCACTCTCCTTCCCCCCTTGTCGGCAATGAGGCCCATTGGGATCTGCATGAGAGTGGCTAAAAGTTCTCAGCGTTAGCACTAGTACTCTTGTTTCTGAGTGACTGAGACTGACCAGCAAGAATCGAGCATGTTGATAACACTGTCAGTACAAAACCAAGCTGTGTCTGTATTTCCTGTATCTTGCAATCTTTCTCGGTCGAGGTATTGCCATTCTTGCGATAATAGTCTCGACAGACGACTATCTCCAACAACCTAGGCGACGGGGCTCCCAAGACGGCGCAGCCAAATTCAACGAGGAACATGAGCGTGGTGCAAAGCCAGAAATCGGTAGTAAACCACTCGCCCCTGATTTGGCGCATGAGGTCAATGTTCGCCATTTCTAGGCATTCACCGCTCAACAGAGCTGAGCGAAAATGCAGTTTCTGGCATACTCTAGCAAACACAACAACACAGTCGTCGGATAATTAAAGCGTTGCAACGCCCGGGGCGACCCGGAGAGGCTTTTGGAGGCCATTAATGCTGACAAGATAGCATACTGTTGATAGGTGCACGTGGAAACTTGGGTAGTAGCCAAAATACTCCTCAGGATAGACACGTTGATCCATCGCCCCCAAACTAGATGAGTAGCCCAAATCTGGCCTATGAAATATAGTCAGACGACCTGTAGGAGAGGATGAAAAAAGCAAGCAGTTGGGGAGGCCATCTGTATCCCACAAATAGCAAACGCCTCATTGACAACGGATGCAAGGGTCAGCGTAGGCCCATATAGGCAGGCTGAGCTGAAGAGTGCTTCGCAACTTATTGCTAAAGCAGCAATTAATGAAGTCATATGCCTGATATCAAGGCAGTGATTTTTATAGACGTACGTGGCTAGATTTACACATTGAGGCCCAATACCGGACACAAACCGGATATCCGGTAGATTCCGCCGTCGCGTACACTACTAGTACTGGTGGTGGGTAGCATATCATGTATACGGTAACTACTGCTAGAATTAAGCGAGCCAATGCATGTTGAGGTGACTCGTGAGTTGTATAGAGTTGAACACGCGTTGCTGCAACCGTTGGGTGTCCGTACTAACCTAACCTAGTAAATGTGTATGGTGGGGTGAGAGCACCATACTAACCAGTTAGATGGGTGTGATTCAAGGAGAGGTGGTGTGTCAGCAGGATATCCTACTGGCGGTTCCTTAAATCATAATTTAGCATGTGCGCAGATAGAACAACTTTTTTTTTTCTTTGCCAAGGCGCCTGCGGCAACGACAGAATGACGCTAGCCCTTCGCTAAGTCGATGGTTCTGGGGCCATACCCTTGGATTTCATATACCTAGTATACACACCGAGTATTTTGCCTATTTTGAGGTAGATCCTGACTAGGATTGCGATACGCTCCGTGTAATGTTTAACGGGGAACAATCTACACACAACAAACTCAATGTCGCTCTACAGCTGAGTTCAAGGACGTTGACAGTTTCAATTCTCACAGCATATAATTACCAATGCAGGCGATAGAGCCGCTTGTACTCTGTAAAACTACTAAATTTTAATGTTCCGTGGTATCCGAGCCTTACATAGGACATGAGAATATCGACGATAAGCTACAAGAGGAGGCGACCACCGCCAACCACACTCCGGTATGCTAGGTTGGCATCCAATACGAGCGCAGCTGAAGAAACCGGAGCCAAACCAAGGCATAAGTTTTTCCTGCGTCATGTTCAATATGATCCAAGTTCATTGATATCGTCAGTGCCTCGGGCACACCCAGCAGGCGCGTGCGAGAGTTATAGTAGTGTCCCCCAGTCCCGTCTTACAGTCAAACGCCCACACCGATGGCGCATGTTCTGGTACAAGCCTCACATCCATATCCTCAGGCCTTCTCGGTGGAACAGTGAAGTTCACTCGGCCTCTGTTCATCTCGATGCGGCCCTCTAGCTCAGCACTACCGATAGCACAGATGCCAAGAACATCATCGAGGTTGGTCTCTGATAAGAAACTGGCAACTTCTTCCACGAACCCGGTCGGTAGGTTGTATTCGCAATATTCGGACTGCGCAGGATGGTTGAAGCCGAATTCATATGGCACTAACTTCCCCTTTATAAACCTCCACGACCTAGGAACAACATATCCGCCGGCTACTTTGCCGTTGGGAGGCACTGGCCAAGGGGTAGATACATGCCCGAACTCAACTACCATTTCCCCTTCCTCGATCGAAAAGTGTTTATGTAGAAGACTGAGCCCTACTTCCGAAGCTACATTATAGCGTTCGAAGATGTCCCTATATATAATGATTAATTCGATTCCTATCAACCTGTAGGCTACCTACTTAAGCTCATGGAGGTCTTTTCTTTCACCAAGGACTGCGAGACGAGCCTGAAGAGCTTGATTGGCTTGGCTCAGCGTGCCGAGATCATTGAAAATACTGATATTTTCCATGATGCCTGATCTTGCCGGTGTAGTCAGACAAGGGTGAGAATATTCGTTCGCTTTGAGGACATTCTACAGTCCCGACGACTAGATTAATTGAGGCCACTTATATGTGAACCACCTCAGCGCCTGGCTCTTCATCATGTCTGCCATCGTGCTTCGTTCTCAAGCAGAGCCTCAAGTTTCCTGGCTCTCCGCAAAATGCTTATACACGTGGCGTAGACGAATTTGATGAGCCATCTCTCTGAAAAAGCAACGTTCATAAAAACCTAAAGGGGTGTGAAGTTGGTACTTGACCGCGGTTTTGATTGGCCTTCTGATGAATATCCCGTAGATAATCGCGACCGAGCACGAGCTATCGGACCACTCGGGGAAGATCTACAAGGGCGTGGTACTGCCACCGGTCAAACCTGAACCTCCAATTCCCCTCATTCGATTACGCATTGTACACATCCTCGATGATGGGCGGTCTGACATTATATGCACATCTCGCTCCTGATTCCCGTCCTTTCGGCAGATTCGGGCTGCCCCATGAGTATTAGTCGCGGAGCAGGTTTTGGGCAGGCTGGGAAGTTTATCTGACGTTGGAGCAGGCCGACGGATTGAACGGATCAACGCCCTGGGCACTTAAGGCTTTCCCCAACGGATCAGCGCGCAATCCGTGCAGCATGTATTCAACAGCTAGATAGCTGGCAATGATAAATTATTGTGCGACGCCGCCCCCGCGCGTTTTCTTGGGATAGCAACATCATCCAGAAGCGGAGACCAGAGTACAGAATGAACGAGTCATGTTATTCTATTGACACGGAGGCGATTCGGCCATACACAAGTTTGGGAAATCAATGGAACGAAAGCGATTTTGAGTCTTCAGTCGAACCAACCCCCCCTAGTGCAAGCAGTCTTGATGAACAGACCCCTGCGGGGTTAGACTACTATGGTTCCTCCAATGCCATTGGACAACAGGGCACATACAAACATTCGAGTAGAGCAATCGAGAGCTCCAAAGCAGAACTTGCTTCTGCAATCGAGAACATCGTGTTGTCACTCACTGAAACCACAAGCCCTCTCACTAGACAGCAGGCCTGGGCATCTGTCCAAGCGATAGCCAGCGCCAAGATAGCCCAGATTGTAGAGAAGGAAACGCCACAGGTAGACTTCTATGTTCCCTTGCCAAGAGCTAGCATTTCAAAACAACCCTAGTGCTGCTAATGCTAATCCTTGCTAACCATCAATTAGGCGTTAGAATCAACCCACAATGATATAACAGGATGTCCTAGACACAGGAGTACTTGTTTGGTCGAACAGGGCGCTTCGAGACGCTCATTTGGAACATCTAGAATACCCGAACGAGAGGTTAACTTGGATTTGCAGCAAGACGAGCAATTGACAATTGGCCATGGCCCTTTAAGCAATCGTCTCGACATATCGCTTCGCATCTCGGCAGGAGGCCCTTTGCAGGGATCGCCGTCTCGCAATAATAGTCGGGTTGATAAAAATCGTAGCCGGTGGCCTAGGCGACTCATTCCATGTAATGGCGATGCCTCCAGTCCACGACGTGGACGACCAAGTGAACGAGGATTCACTTGTTCTCACTGTGCAATCGCTAAGAAGAAAGTAAGTTTCTAGAAAGGCTACACTTAGGTTCGCTAACTTTCCTACGGTGTGTTGGCAATGACAACTGCTGTGACGCATGTTCAAAGTCGCCGATATATCGGCACCTCTGTATTAAAGCCGATTTCAAAGAATCCCGGTTTTTGATACATGGTAAATTTTACACCGGGAAGGTAGAGAGAGCCTGTTAAGCTAAGTCTTTCGTGAAGACCTTTATAAGACACGCATACGAACACTACTCGACAACGTCGTCAGATATACTTGGCGAGATCCCAACTTAGAGCCAATTATAATAAAGGTATCAAATGGCTTCAACGCACAACTGGAAATAGAGCTGCAACACTACGTGGCGCAAGATGAGGATGCACTCGCACACAAGCTATTCCGCGGTCTCGAAGCAGGGATGATATGTCCCATTGCCGGAAGCACATCTTTCGCACTTCTGAAGGGCACACTCACAGCAGAGAAAATCGACCAATATTGTGAGAGAATGGCCTGTGATATGATTGTCAAAGAATCACTTGACTCGGCTCATAACAGTCTACTCAATCATATTGTCCTCTTTGCTGCGGCACAAATAAACCATGAAGATGCAAAAGCCAGGATAGAAGGCGTGCGTACCTTTGAAGGCGAACTCCTCTTGAATAAGCTAATTCTCCGTAGCTAGAGATGGTCCGACTAGCACTTCGCTTCTGGGCGATTCAGGCCATTTTTTTCACCTACCAGTGGAGAATAGAAAGAGGAGGCCACCTCATCGGAATGAGCCCACTGCAACTACCTGGATATTGGAATAATATCACGCTCTTGCCGCGCCTGGTCAACCAAGAACTCGACAGGGCGTTTGAAAAACGCATGGATGAGATTGAGAAAGAGATATTAGAGAAACTTCAAGTCGCGATTTTCAAACGGCATCGCGACTACTGGTGCTCGATATTTCTGTCTTCCTTCATTCTTTTGCACAGCTTAGAAAAGGACACATGGAATATGCGAGCATGGGAATATGAGATAGGTGGTCGGGCCGTGTCTGCTGTAAGTCATTGTGACATCCCCTCTCTTATCTTCCCTATTTCTTCTTTTTTGCGATATGGAGTACGGGATGTAAAGAGTTTTTCCTATGTGATAACCAGGCTTCAGAGGATCATTCGGGCGTCCTCATCATGCTCAAAACGGCGACAACTGACCAGATGTCGTAGTGGCCTCTGAGGAAAAGCCCGTCCGAGTATTGTGATCAAAATAAACACATTGCAGACATCATCGCCACTCACTTCAAAATTGTCAATCAAGGAAATAGTCCCTTGAAGCAGAACTGGAACAAACCTTTGAACCAGCAACTACTGAGTAACAGCCTACCAGCGAGGAAATTCATCTTGAGTATACAGAGCGATTTTCACGCCGCCGATTCAAGTGAGTTCATCATACTTTTAGACCCTAATAATAAATCAAACGTGATGCTTATACTAGCTTAGACTACAAAGCGGAGCTACACCGGCCAAAGGAGTTTATCCGCAGTGATCCCCAAAGTTTGGATTATATATATACCCAGATGCTTTTCGGGGAATGACAGGAGTCTTATGCACTAGAGTTAGTGAGAATTTTCTCATCTTGACCAATTGCCCCCCCTCCCCCCCTGCTAAAATACCGGTGCTACCTTTCCTGTTTTCTCTGTTTCTTTCGATAACAACTGCTACATATAAATTTCCTAATATAATGAAGGAGAATATAATAATCAAAAACAACATGATTGCATTGGAAGCGTTGCTTTGTGATTGAAAAAAGATCGTCAACTACAGGGGCAAGTAAATATAAGGGTAGTAAGGGGACACCAAGTGGCTAGCCCCAGAAACAAACCCCCCTACAATCGCTCAGCGACAGGCACAACAACCGAGACAAAAATCGTCGACATAACACCAATTGGCGTAACTCCGATAATTGCGATACAAATCGCAACCGCAACAATAATCGTTGTCGGAATGCCCTTGTTTTTATGATTAAGCCCTGCTATACAGACCAGTCAGCCAGCCAGTCAGCCAGCCAGTCAGTCAGTCAACTAGACCCCCTGTCGCGCACCATGTCTACAGTCCCTACACTAAAAACAAGGGCTTTTGTGCTCCGGAAGGGAGGGGCCTCCAGTACTATACCAGTAAAAAATATTACTAAAATTGTTTTTTAAATATTTATTTTATTTTAGTATATTTTATAAAATTTTAGAGCAACTATTTGTTAAAAAGCCAACCCTAAAGTATAAATTGAAAACTACAGTTTAGTTAGCTGTGCACATGCTGTAGATTGTGACGCATGGACCACCACCAGACTGCCATATCGATAAGGAATGCACGGGCCACAGCCCACAAAGTGGTAATTGTACTATATCCAATTCTGAGAGATCGCGAGCTTCGCTGTCCCCATTCCTTTCTTTTTCTTCAGCTTAGAATCTTAGTCTATAGCATCAATACAATGTTGTGAGGCATTCCACACGATCGTGACATAGATTAATCCGTGCTACCCAACCCCAACTAAAAGTCTACTGGACTTTAATGAGAAAATAACGCTTAGGCTACAGGCTTTAAGCTATCTCAGCAAGCCACTTTGCTTACACAACCAGGTAATCCCTTTATTTCTGCCTTAAAGGCTTACATAGTCACTATCCCACTTCACACTATATCCTACAGAAAGCGGGGTATGTGACCGGTTTTCACTCTCTATCCATCTTCTTCAACGTCCACTCCAAGCTGCTAGGTTAGGGAAGGATCGAACATGTCTAAGGCAATGTGGGAAGAGTTTAAAGTAGGTTTTCATCAAGGCCGCCAGAAGGCCAGATTAGCGAAGGCACAGGAGATGCTCGAAAGCAAAGCCAATCCAAAGACGCCCAAAGAAAGACCGCTAGATATTGTTGATACACCGGTGAGTGCATGATATGAAGTCTTAATAGCGTCCCTCCTACAGACAAATCAATTAACGGGGTACGTGATGCGATTCAGGACCACCAGCAAGAGGAGAACATCAACGAAAGTTTCACATATCGGTCCATTGAGCCTGGGTCACAGTCTGTCCGCCTGCTCCAACTTCTCCCAGGGACACAAGGCGACATATGCTGCCAGTTAGAGACTCGTACGCTAGCCGAATGTGCTGGTACATATGAGGCTCTTAGTTATGTTTGGGCTCCGCGAAACTGCCCGGCTCATCTGACGACACGCATTCAGGTTGACGATAAACCATTTTTGATACACACTAACCTGCGAGCTGCGCTCTTGAACTTGCGCGAGGCGAAAATTTCACGCACGCTTTGGGTTGATGCCTTGTGTATCGATCAGTCTAATGTCGTGGAGCGTAGTGAACAAGTCTCTTTTATGGGAGATATTTACCGCTCCGCCTCGGGCATAGTGGTCTGGCTTGGAGAGATAGAGGCCCAGCCGTACAAGTCTATTCCAGTATCTGGTTACAAGGCAGTAAGCGCTGCGTTTAGCGCCATTGAGGAGTTAGCTACCGAGGCAGAAGATCTAAGGAATAAGTCATCTATAGGCCAAGACGGGGACGAATCATTGGCTGTTGTAAGCGGATACATAAGAGATCCACTTCCAAGTCAGCTCTATACGAAGTTTATGTCAGATGATAGCCTATACGGCATCATTCTTCTAGGGGAGAACGACTGGTGGTATCGGGCCTGGACGTGTCAAGAGATTCTGTTGTCGCGGCGGGCTCTAGTTAAAAAGGGCGAATTCTCGATGCCGTGGGATCGTCTTGTCAGTGGTATTAACCATGGCCTCGCTATTGGCCTCTGGAGCCCGCTCTTCCTAGGCATCATGGCAAGTCCCATCATCGAGCCGTGCCTATTGTTATTCGTATTGAGAAACCTACGACGGCGACTAATACAGAGAATTTCAACGGAGCCGCAACAACCTCATCCGTCAGACTCACAGCAGTTGCTAGATAACCTAGTTCACTGCCGTTTTCGGGATGCTACTGATCGGCGAGACAAAGTTTATGGGGTATTAGGGCTGAATATCACGGCCGGTCCTGCAGTAGGATCGAAAAACGGGAATGCGTTGGGCATTACTCCAGATTATAGCTCATCAACGAGAGAGGTGTATTGTCATGTGGCACGTCGCCTCATCATCCATTCCAGATCACTTGATCTCCTAGGGTCATGTACTCCTTGCACGGACAGTGAGCTTCCTACTTGGGTACCTGATTGGGGCTTCAATAGTGTTGTTGCTCGGCCTCTAACAAAGGACGCATTTGGTCAATTACGTTCTTCACATGCTTCACTTGGCTCCAAGATAAAATCATTCGAGCATAACGGAAATGATATTGTGCTCCAGGGTCACGAACTCACTGTTATTACAGTCTTGGCACCGGTAGCGAGAAGACCCCTACATCCTTTTATGGAGGCTCTAGACCAGGAGATGATACAGAAGTCAGATCGTAGGCCGACCATACTTGGAGCTCGATTCGACGCAGTCAGAAAGGCTGTTCACATGCTTGACGTTGTGTACGAAGTGCTGATGTCCGTTGTGCCGCAGCTCGGTATCTGGGCGGACTGGGATGTCTTCGCGCGCGAGGTTGAGCCACAGAACCCAGAGGCCGCCCCAAACGGTGAAGGAGATCCCATGAGCATCTATTGGCAGACCTTGAGCACGGGCACCTTGTTACAGGCCGAAAACGACGACCGAAGACAGCCCAGAGACTCACCTGTGAACAACAAACTCGAGCAAAATCAAGACCCAACTGGTAGCGATAATGGTCGGAGGAAGAAAGAGACAATAGATGCGTTCTTCGAATGGAGGGCCAGCCTGAGGCAGACGAGACACATGCACCAGTGGCGCATCGACCGCGTAGCTCGCCCGCTAGCGTTCCTGGGATATGTCAGGAGCACGTGGAGGAAGATTAGTAAGTTTTCGCGCCTGTTGGAGAACACTTATAACCGCAGACTGGCCCGCTGTGGAAACGGGTACCTTGCTTTGGTACCTGAAGCCGCGCAGCAAAAGGACAGAATTTTTCTTGTTGAGGGCGGAATGGTACCTCTTGTTCTACGCGAAGAGCAGAGCGGGAGCACTACTGAAAAACGGTACCGCTTGGTTGGAGAGGCATACGTTCACGGTGTCATGAATGGAGAAGCATTTAAAAAGGACGAGTGCACGGCTTTAACAATCGGCTGAGACAGTAGCATGTCGTACCAGGAACTACTACTCAAGCCAACGCAGACGAATTCCCTCCGACAAACTGAGCTGACGAAAATATATTGCCACTCAGCATTGCCTCATTATTTTGCACGAAGTGATGGGAGTTGTACTAGTAATAAAACGTGTTATGTATATTGATATTATGAGTGGGTCGAGATCTGCTATCCACCATATAGACATACAATAGTGTGACGGAGGCTTACAGGGTACGGAGTACGCTCTATTATGTAGTCTATGTCAGTCTAGTCGGCAAGATCGTCCATATATCTAGGTACTTGGTGTGTGATCACGTGACAGCAATTCCGGAGATTCTTAGGTCGTTGGGAATAGCTTCATTTGGTGGTGTCCACTTCACCGGAACAAATAGAATCAAGGTTCTGGCAATGAATTAAAATACTAAAACATGAGCTGGAATAAAGGTTAGACAGACCTAAATAATCCCCTATGTTTTTTAACGTCTGTATGCTTCCATCCGGAAGCCTTCCGGTTTGCATGGCTAGCATAGATCATGCGTAATGAAGTTGAATTAGGCCAAATAGGGGCGATTATGCCTGTCCTTTTACAAGGGGATAGGTTACGTCTTACGCTTCCGAGTAAAATTAGAGGAATTAGATATGAACTTGACGATCAGAAAGAACGCAATATATTAACTAACTCGAGTATATCTAAATTCTTCGCGTATATATAAGAGCTCTCTTCTGTATGGTTAATCTATCGCCAACTGATGCGTACACTTATGCACACAACATCTTCTTTGTCCCAGCCTAGAAGGTGTGACAGAGTGTATGTTGTGGAACACAAACCTTCTTCGCCCGGAATGTAGTACATGGCGAATGCGGTGGGACAATACTGTCCATCTCAGTGAATGATTTGCTATCGACTCGTTCTATGAAGCCAATTTGCTTATATTTGGGAACAACTTTATAATATATTTTATTATTACAGTCTCGACTTTTAAAGCACTTAATAGCGTTTTAAATCTCATAGATTTATATAGTTAGTTATATTCCATTAGGTGTACTTTCGATCCCGCTAGTTCTCCCTACAGGATCTGTTGCCACTTGTACTCAATCCACTTCGAGACAATTTGGTTTCCTTGATTTTAAGAACGCGTGTTGTCTCTTAATTGACATCATAGTTGGCTGACAGGCGTGAGACCCCTCCTCACCGTATTGGTGTGTCTGACCTTGTCTATGCGTGCTGTTCAATGATCTATTTGAGACTGAAGTGGACTATGTTACAGGGCGAGACCAAATGCTGACCAGAAAGACCCGGCCTAGCTTCTCGGAAGTGTCTCCTTTCGCAGGACCGTCGCACGACAATGTCACGAAGCCACGTCTGTAGGCACAGGAACTTTAGCCGGTGTAACTCTCAAGAGACTCTTCATCACGAAGGTCTTGAAGCAAACTTTGCGCAATAAATGTCATACGGGTACCCAATGGTAGCAGTCCTGGCTGACAGAACTCCACAGAGCGACCCAAGCGTCCGGGGAGCCCTTCCTTCCTACATAAAACCTAGTCATTTCCATGCACATTCGACTAAATTTATAGTCTATATCCCATCATCTTTAGCTTTCCTCAGAGTGGCACTATTATTATCTCTATCTTGACTACAACACTATCGTATCCCAAATATCGTCCACAACAATGCTGTCAATGCGCTTCGTACTATTTGCATTGTCATGGCCATATCTCCTCGCTGGCGCCGCGACCACGAACCATTTTCACGGGCTCAAAGCGGAGCTCCAGACACTGGGGAGGCGAGTGAACTGCAACGGGCGCGGGAACTTTGTTGTCTACGAAAACAAAAACGCCGATGGTGGCCGCCACAGTAAGCAACCCGCCGTCTTCCTCTGCATTGTCCTATTATGAAACCCGGTATGATTACTAATTTAAAATCAAGTGATATGCTTGAACGGATTCGTCCTCGCCGCGTGTGGTATCGTGCTAGCCGGAGGTGGCCAAGTCATCACAGATCTGCGGAACAAAGTCGTCGGCTGGATCACCGGCAAAGTCAAGGACGCATCGGACGCCGGTCCACAGGCACGTTCCCTCCCCCCCTATCCCGGGACTTGGGGCCAGCTGTACAATCACCACACCAACGCTGGGACAAATGCCTACCACCCCGGTAACGAGACCGACGTGATTACCGCCCTGGCCCTCCACGAGGATGGCTTCTCAGCGTCGATCTCGCTTCTGTACGCTGGTCTACTGGAAGGCAACCACGATGATAATGTCGACTCGACCTGCAAAGAACAGATCCACATTCACTATTGGGCAGCTACTGGTCACGACTCGACGCTTCTAAGCAGTTCGGAGATCGGCTCGTTGGTTGTCCACGGGCTCAATGACGCCATCTCCAAAAACAGGGGCCAGGCGTGCTACGAGATGACAAACAACGGCAACTGGGATGGCTGGCTGAGGGTTTGTTTCAATAACAACGTGCGTCAGCTCGGTTGTTATACCTGTGGTGGCCATAATAACTGAACAGGGTATACTCTACTCTAACCTAGGACGTTTGAGTCGTTTATGCTGACAAGCAAGATCATCTCTCCCTCGTCTTCTCCCCTTTCTTATAATGGCAGTCTTTTGGTGTTTACGGGATTGAAAAGGTATGATCATGTATGGAATATGAATGGGATGCTACCTAACTAGAGCGCGCAATTAAGCCCAAATTAACTTCAGAGTTGATGGCTGGGAACGCACATCTATGTTGATAAGAAATATAGTTAACTGACTTACCGATAGCACAATAATATTCCAGAGTTATGCTTACACTAAATAGTTATAATACCCTTGTTTTTACGATTAAGAAAGTACGACGAAGTAAAAGCGAAGGGTTATTATGTCGCATTTTTTTGTCTGCTGGATTTCAATCCAACCCAATCACTCGGTCAACTAGTCAACTAGACCCCCTGCCACGCACGGCAGTCAATTGCAGACAGGTAGCCAGGGAGGCCACTAGTATAGCCACCAAACTAATAGGTAAGTAACCAGCCCGTGCGCCATAGTCTGCGGTCTCTATAAACAAGGGTTTTTGTGCCCCAAAAAAGGAAAGGCCTCCCGTTTAACTTAAATAGCTTTTACTTGGTTGACCGGCCACTACCCATTCTAAGGTTTTCGTGGTAATCGTCGTGGATTCATTTGGATCATGGACACAGGTTAGTGTATGATCTATAGCACACCTTTAGGGCACTTACAGTACTACGTAGGGACCCGTTTAAAATGGTGGTCAGCGCCCTCACCTGTACCATGTGGGCACGTCGCCCATCTTGGCAGTGTTTATTGTCGCGAGGTGGTATAAGGGCCTTCGGCTCATCTTTCTTTATCAAACAGGGACATGAGCTCCTATCTAGTTGATGCTCACTCTATGCAGGTCAACTTACTCTTACACTAACTCAGGTCATGGCTTTCGCAAGTATCTCTATTTTATTTTATTCCGTCGTTATCCTCTTGACCCCCTGGTCTTTGTACCATTATGTATTTTATCCGGCCATCTTCTCACCCCTGGCCCGAATCCCCACCCCGCACTGGACGTGCTCTATCTCAGATGCCTGGATTCTCTTTGCCAGGTTTCGCAGTAACGAGAATCGATCCTTACATGCGGCCCATCTTAGATGCGGTCCGATCGTCCGAGTTGGTCCTTGTGAATTGAGCGTGAATAGTCTAGAAGCTGTCAAGACTATCTATCAGGGTGGTTTCGATAAGCATTCCTGGTACTCGGTGTTTAACAATTTCGGGTAAATTGGCCTGACCCTTTTCAAAGAGAGCTGTACTGAGTTTCTCTAGAGTCCCTTGTACTTTCTCTTCGGTACAAGCAAAACATCACTCAATTAGGAAGCGCATGGTTTCAAATGTCTATTCCAAGTCCTATATCAATGCTTCAATTTCCCAGGCCAGCCAGTCCGACATAATCCTGAACTCAAGGCTGATGCCAGTATTGGAAGCTTCCGTGTCATCAAGTCAAGCCCCCCACGGCATTAACGTTCATTCTCTTTTCTGCGCCGTAGCTATGGACTTTATCTCTGCATACTGCTTTGGTATACGCCATAGCGCCAACTTCATCAAGGACAAATTCCATCGTGAGCATTGGCTAAAGCTTTATACAACGCGCAAGGGGTATGGATTCTTCGCCCAAGAACTCCCGCGTCTTTCGAAAGCCCTCAGATATTTAGGTGTTAGTCTGACCCCTCGATGGGTTGACGCAGCGAATAGGGAGCTCGAGACATGGTGTAAAGAGTTGAGCGATGCTACCATACAAGATCTTCGGGAATCAGGTCTGCCGCCAAACCCGGCCGATGACCCGGTAGTCGTACGGACACTGCTTGCGGGATACGAAAAAGAAAAATATGCACATGGGCAAGACTCCCCTATCTACTCGACTACCATACTAAATCCAGAATTGTCCGTTGCCTCCGAGGTTTTCGACCACGTATTAGCTGGCCAGGAGACTACAGGTGTGGCGTTGACCTACCTTTCTCACCACCTTTCACAGTCTCTTGGCCTACAGAAAGAATTGCGGAGAGAACTCCTATCTCTACAGCCAAATATGATTTTGAAAGATGGCAGGATGGAAATGCCTGATCCTCAACAATTGCATCGCTTGCCAAAGCTCCATGTCATGATTTTGGAGACCGTCAGGCGGTATGCGCCCGCTGGCGGACCGGAACCGAGAATAGTCCCGTCTCCATCTTGTCGTATAGGGCCGTACGAAATTCCCGGTGGTACCCGCATATCTGCATCCGCATATAACCTCCATCGAGATGAACAAGCCTATCTAAGCTCTGAACAGTGGGATCATAATCGTTGGCTAACAGACAAAGAGGCTGCTTACAAGCAATTCTGGGGGTTCTCGAGTGGAGGCAGGATGTGCCTCGGTTCTAATTTTGCCATGCATGGTTCGTTACACATCCTATAGGCAATAGTGTGCCTACTAACTAAAGTTCTATACACTAGATATGAAACTCACTATCACGGCGATATACTCTAATTTTACTAGTCATATTGTCAATGACAAAGGGATTGAGCAAACCGACATGTATACAGGACATCCTAAGAGTAATGCTCTTTATCTGAGATATGAAAGAATCTTGGATTTGTGAGATCCATATTCTGCTACTCCTCAGGCTTCACCAATAAAGATGCATCTTCAGCATAGCGAGGTCCAGAGGTAGTAGTATATTTAGCAGTAGCCACAACTTGAGGACTTCAACGGGATCTATCCTATCAACCCCTCCCTGGCCTCACTAAGGAAATTCGATAAAAGATAGCTAGCATCATTACTGAAAAGAACGAGAAGGTCGGCTACCGGCAAGTAGGTGTAAGCGTAGATAAGCAAAGCGGTTTGTGCCTATAACACCCTAAACCTAGGCATCTGCTCCTATTCGCAGCACCTATTAGGTAACTCATCGCTACTTACAAACGCAAGCGATGAATAGACAGTTTAGGGAGTTGGAGGGAACCGGTGTCCATTCAATAGTGGCTTAGCCAAAATGCGGATTGCAACCTAATTTTCGCTTTGATAGACTGTTATTTGAATCGGTAAACAGCCTCGTGGCGTTTCTGATGGTATCCGTTGCGTGGAGAATGGTGTCGAGGGAAACCGCTTCTTCTCTCTTCTTCCACCCCAGGGCAGTCGGGAGTCGTTCATTTTCTAGGGGGATTGATTAGAAAGTTTAGGTAATGAGTGCCGCGATTGGTTAAGTCGCTAATTAGTAGAGGTTGATCACATACCGAAAAAGTACTCCACTATAGTCCTATTCACAGTCACGTTTTCTATGTCGCCGAAAGCGATGACGGGGGCCACTACCTCGCCGAGACTGAACTCTTCCGTAACCAGAGTAAAGACGTATGTCGGGTTGAATGCCTTCGAGCTCAGCTGGCGTGCGACCTTAGAGTTGGCTAACATGCTGACATTAATGATGGGTCCTTGCCACCACCTTCGTGTCTCGTCGAACACAGTCTGGTTGAAGACATGGTTGTTTCCGAAATACGCGTCGGAGCGGCTACAGAGTATTAGTTTCTTAATTACGAACGAGGCTTTGGGGAGATTATATTAGGGGATTATGAACATGCGTTTCACTCTTATTTTGGATAAAGAAAAATAACTAACCTGAGGCTAGCATCATGCTCAAGAAGGTTATGCTTGTTGAGGTGGTCACTAGAATTTTGTTAGCAACACGCACAGCATTCAAATGACCTTGCGCTACATCCATCACTGCTGGGCTTTAAGAGTATTCCGCAATCTCGAATAGGGAATAGAACAGAGATAGGCAATTTGAATGTCTCATACAGCGTAAAGTAAGTTGCATTTGGCTCTGGGTTAGCTATAATAGCTTGATCGAACATAATGTTGGACAGTGTCGGGTTGAAGTTCAATCCATCCCGCAAGCCATTCACCGCGTTTTCTCGCGTGATATTCCTGCCGTCGCGCTGGATGAACCCATGATTTGCCAATGTGTTCATCATTGGACACGGCCCGCGGACTATGAGAGGTTAGTATGCAACCGGAACAGCGGCCACAAAACGATGGTATTTCATACAATCCCCAGGGCCAGCTGGAATCCAGGCGTGATCACTTCTAGCATGATCGTGTGTTTGGCCAAGTACTTGGCCGAATAATAAAGCAGGAGCAAGAAGTGGAAGTTGCATGATTAATCCGTTCTATGCGATAGGGGATGTTCTTGATCGAGTTGCTAATTTGGACGTAGTGTAGGATATTGTACTGAGCGTGAAGAGAGAAGCATAGAGGATATGACACCCAGGATTGCTCAGTTAAATATTGTTGCCCAGCTTGCCGCTTTAACTGCAGGGGCATTGCCAACATTGAGGTTGTATCAGACTCGCGTGCATGTAATTAATTTTCCAAGTAGTATACGCGTACTTAATACGCGTATACCCGTATCCGGCAATTAACTCTACTCGTAGCGACGCCCATCGGTTCAACGCCCATGCTGAATAAAACAGGAGGATAAATTATTATATCATACTTTTTCTCACTACACCCAGGCCACCTTCATACCCTAGCCTTGTCTCCTGTATCTCTTAGTTTATCACGGCCCTCTATGTCGTTAGAGAAGCCAACCCTTATAAGAATTTAATTTGACATTGATAACTAATTTTATTAAGCCTCTCAGCGACTCATTTTATTCCATCCCCTGGTGATTAAAATAAGCATACGATTAATGCTAGGGCATGCTATGCTGCTCCATTTGGATTCCAGACCCAAACACTAGATTTCGCACCCACCAAAGCTGGTTCTCGTAACTTGGCCCTAGAACACTACAAATCATGTGCAAAAAACGATACCCAGTATCACGAATCTGCCATAGACTTTTGGAATGGTGCAAAAGAGCCGCATAATGGGCAAGGATGACCAGTGCTTGTGGCAAGCGCTGCATGACCAAATCGTTGAACCTCGCTTCGTTGCAGACTGACCAGATGAACGACATCTGATAGCGGCGGCTATGTGTCGTCGCGTTTGATATCTCGTCCAGCCCGAATTGTAATAGGTCTACAGCTTTAAGGCATACTTTAAGGGTTTCTTCATCTAGACCCTGCGACTCCTGGACCCAGCGACGGAGCTCCTCTAACTCAGTCCCATGGGCCTTTCTGGGTCTCTGAATCCCGGTAAAAAGGAGGAGCGGCCATATCTCTGATTCGGATAGGAGTTGCCATGAATCGGATGCGATGGCCCGCAGACCACGATGGACTTGCACATAATGACAGTAATTATCCAAGAGCACGGATCCGTCCGGCTCTAGGGCTGCCAATGTGTCTGCTAGCATATGGCGTCCGAGGATAGACGAGAAAAGCAACGCGGCGGAACAGTTGGTTTCATTGATATGCAATTTTTCTGAATTGAAGATGTTGATTGCTTGGTTTTGAAGTTGAAATGCTTCAGAGAGATATGGGCTGGAGTTTGCTGGGTTCAGTACGGCCAAATGACGGGCGGAAATAGCCAGCATAGCGTGAAGCAGCCAGGGGAATTTGAGTGCCAATTTATTCACCATTGCTGTCGCGGCCGAGTCGAATTCGTTATCTAGTTCGGGTATTGCGATGGAGAATTTGTAGTGTAGGAGAAACTCCATGTGGTTCATGTTTACAGCGGTGCCCGAAACTGAGCTCGAACTCGGAGCGGGAAGCTCATCGATGAAATGAGTGTCATGTGGTCTCAAGATTATTCTCGGCTGTGCCGCCGAAGGTATGTCTGCGTCATCCGAGCGATGAGTGCTCCCTGGGCTGGCCGCGGTTGATTCTGCCGTTGTGCTGGGAGACGCAACTGTAGTTGAGGAACTCACATACTGACATTTTCGCTGAGTAATAGCGCAATGCGCACATGTTGGTCGCTTTTCATCACACTTTATGTGACGACGTTTGCATTCTCGGCAACCAAGACGAGATTTCTTGTGAGCTCGGCGATTCATTGGGATGCTGTCGGCAGCATCTGATGAGATTTGTTATGCCACGAATCCGCGGATTCTGGCCCGGTCGTCGCTCAATAACGTAACTAGGTGGTAAACAATAAATACTAGCGATAAGCCCCAGCCAGTAGAACCAGAGGAGAAATGCGGGTATCAAATACGCGGATTCGTATAGTTCTCGTATACTATTCGTATTCATAGTTGGAGCTCATCTTCATCCCAACACTGCTGATTGGCTTAATCCCAGCCCTAGCCTATATAATGCTACACTATGCATGTATGTATTTACATTGAATTAACGCTCGCCCTATTCGTTGGTGGGCTGTGGAGCGCAGGCTTGAGTCTTACAATCGGATGGCACCCTTTAAACCTCCCACACCAACTACTAGTTTATTATGTACATACTTACTACTACTATGAGCGTAAGAGTCCGTTGTGAGGTCTTAGACGCGGGTAGATTTAAAAGCCTCTTCATCGGGCTAAGCCTTGCCAAGAAATATTAACTCCAGTATGACGTAAAGAAACGTAACCTAGCGTGGCTTAGATAAGTGAGGATGAAGCTCAATGTGGATTAGCAGATACACTCTCTTCCCCTATTCTGACTCGGTGATTTATCTCTTTACACAATCTCTACTTATCTCTGTCTCTCCGCATCAGGACTTCAGGCAGCATAGTATTTGGTAGATATTACTTACGATGGCTCTTTTCAACTACTTTAATAATAGACACGGGATTCAAGTATAATCTCAACGGAATTATAAGAGAGATTACCTTGTTAGAGAACTCACCGCATAGAATGTCCAATCTATTTGCGTTTTATCTGGTTTACTATGTGGCTTTTATCTATATTATCACTCCTTCCTTACAAAACTGCAAACATACGTTACTGTATTTTGAGGTCTATAAATAAAATAGGACTTGTGCTAGCCGATCGCTGATGTAAACATGGGTATCAACTCGTGCACTAGGCATCTAAGCCACGCCATCCACTTGAACGAGCTTGGCAACATCTAGATGCGGTGAGCACGATTACATGATAAGCGGCTATATAATTATCAAGATATCATCATCATGCTCATACGCAGTGTATTGATGCTTGGCTGCAAAAGGGAGTTTACAATATTCATAGCTACTCACCAGCAGTCCGCTTTTTTTGCAACTGTCCTCATCTTTCAATCGACTAGGTAATATAGATCTCACAAGGTGTTCGATACGATGCAGCCAGCAGCCCCATCAGACAAGGCATTAAAACGCCGGGCTCAGAATGCTGCCGCTCAGCGCATCTACCGTACGCGTTTGTATGCATGCATGGATAACGTGGCAATAACATGCTAATAGTTGGGGTACTAGGTGCAAAGCAAAAACAAAAGTTGCGAAGACTTGAAGCTTTGACAATTGCTGCCCTAACATCATCCGAACCGTCGTTAGCGGAAGATACATTCAATATAAATCGGCGACATGAAGACCAAGTGTCAACTCTAGAGTTACAATCACTCGTTTCCATAGGGCAGACTTCGGTAGGCCCGTCTACGAGCCAGTCGGGTGAACGGCCAGCTTATAAGCCAGAAGACGCGAGTATTAGTTTATTCTCACGTGTACATGCTCTTCTAGCCTCATGTAATCAGAGGGAACGTCAAACATATCACATTGTCGTGATGCGCGAACGTTTTACCATACGTGATGTCATGAAGTACGGGCTCATCAAGCTTGGCTACGCTATGAATTCTCAATTGTTCGAGAGTGCTAAACATGCTTCCACACGAACCTGGTTGCAACAAGTTATCGTCGTTGTTGGCGATGTCGATATCATTGCCGTTCTGGCCACGGGCATAAAGTTACTCGCAAGTTTCCCGTTACCATCGACACTACTCGATGGGGACGACGATGAGGAAATATTCCGGCGCATCATTTTCACTCCACAATCCAACACCCTTTCAAACCGCATCACGCTCGCGACGGTATCCTTAGGGTCCGCCTTCTTCGCCAATGCGATGCTCCTGGGTATCCCGATTAACACTATGATGGAAGATGAGAACGTACCGATGCAACCGCAGGCACTACAGTGCACGAAGCCAGATCTCCTGCCCACCCCTGCCCAGCTTGCTATTGATCATCACCCCAGTTTTGACGTCATTCCTTGGCCGGCCTTCCGCTCCAACGTCTGCATTGCTCTCGCGCAAGATCCTCCGTTGATCGACGACGACGAGCTCTGTCTCGATTTGATGAACGAGGGTGTTCGTTGCTGGGGTTCAACAGCCGGAGGTTCACTGCACGGCCGGGGACAAGGCGCACCCTGGGATCAGCGTAGTTGGGAGGCGGCTCCGTGGTTTCTCGAGAAATGGGAGATATTCACTGATGGGAGAAACGGCGACATGTGGAAAAATAGTGAATGGTGGAGTTTTATGCGCAACTGAGGAAACAAAAATACTTAAATAAGTGTGCAGAAACAGAATGAAACCCATCGAGTCTACTCGAGATATTATACACAGGGGCGATTGTTACCCCATATTGGGATGATTCTCAGTCCTCGTTCCAAAGATATCATGCATAACGCTCGACCTGCTTTTCAGTCCACTCCCAGTATTCCTTTCCCAGGCTTTCTTCGCACAGATCCTTCCTAGCCCTGCTTGGTCGTCCGTATGGTCCAACTAGAAGTTATCGCACAAAATGTTAGAAATTTTTCTTTTCTATTTCATTATCTTCCTCTGTATGATCATGCAGGATATATACGTACCAAAGGCACCATTTTCAACCCTGGAATCTAGCCCAGCATATAGCTGCGTATACGCACCGTATTTAGGCTCTTTACCAAGAATCTTCTAGAATGAGCATTAGCATATGATCTGGCGTCTAAATGTATTTATATCTTGCTCTTAATTTTATAAACTTACCACAAGACGGGCTTGCCAGGCGGGCATTGTCCGCTGTAGGTCTGTCGGGAAAATCCCAGGATGAAGTGACTGTGACATATCTAATCAGCCCCTTACTCTGCCAAATCATGGCGACAACTCAAATATCCACTCACCACGTGCAGGACGCCATCGCCATTGAGCTCACTTCGCCTAGCGGCCTCACATGAGTGTAGAATATTACCGGCTTTACTACGTTCGTACTTCTGCCACGGAGTCTCGTCTCGGTGGTAATCCATATTGGAGAAGTCGATTGCAGGCTTAGGGGCCGATTCGGCTGCCTGAGAGGAAACCCAGACCACGCGCACCGAATTTGGCCGGGTTGAACATGCAGTCGAGACAAGGATCGGGTTGAGGCACCGGGTGAATAGAAACGTCCCGATACTGTTCACGCCCAGCTGTAATTCGTAGCCCTGGACAGTCTTAGATCCCGCTGGTGGGGTCATGACGCCGGCATTATTGAAGAGGACATCAAGGCGATTTTCCTTGGAGAGGAAGTCGTCGGCAGACTTCTTGATCGTCGCAAGATCGCCTAAGTCTAAGTAGAGGTAGGCCAGAACGCCCCTCGAAGTAGGATGGAGCTGGCGGAGTTCTTCAATAGCCGCCTTTGCTTTGGACTCAGATCGCGCAGCCACGTATACTTTCGCATGCTTGGAGTATAATATCTTTGCTAACTCTTTACCTAGGCCACTATTGGCCCCTGTCACGATAAAGACCTATCAGGATATACTGGTTAGGAAAACGATGTAGCTTCGTGTGGCCCAGGTGCAAGTTCAACTAACTTTGCCTTCTTGTGAGCCCAGGTTGTGCTCGGTCAAGAGTGGTTCCCCGGGGAACATATTCTTCAATGTGCTAGCCATTGTGCTGGGATTAATATTGATAGGTTTCGGTTGTGTCCGAGGAAGCTTTGAGTATACAGGTCGAGGTAAAGAAGTGGGATGAGGTGCTCATTGTTGAATGTCATGATTTCCTTCCCTGGGCGCTCCTTATATAAGTGTTAAGACTACTATTTTTGACCATCATTTCTTCGGCTTTAATCGATTCACATGCATCTTGTCTTGTCTTTTCTCTTCAACTAGAAGCGTAGACTAGCGTGATGCAGGGGACGTGAGCAAAGAAGTCATATTCGAGTAACCCGACTTAGCGGCGTTCTACCTTTGGTAGCGTCAAAGTATAGTACTGCAACCCGATCCAGTCGCACGGCTTCTTGATCCGAAGCGAGTGGCACTCTCAATTAATCGTCGTTGATAAATCCGAGCTTTACCTAGTACTGCCCCTAACCGACCGAGCACCTCTAAGAGGTCCATGCAATAGCAGGCATAACAGCATCGTTCATTCAATAAAACAGTATTGGCCTCGTGGCCTAATGGCTAGGGCGCTAGATTTCGGTGCTTACAAGCTGATTCTCTAGAGATTGTCGGTTCGAGTCCGGCCGAGGTCGCAAAATCATTTTCCATCCAATCCGAATTGGTGTAGTGGCTAACATTTGACGCTCTCAATACTTGCTTTCGAATGATACCATTGTTGGTCGTTGTGTGATATAGAAAGTCCCGTCAAGCTCAGGGTTCGATTCCCTAATTCGGAGTCATAATACTGTTTACTTTTTTTATTCTATATAAGTAATAGAAACTTTAGAGTTGCCTGTTCTTTTTCTTTATTTTAGTTTACCGTAATGTTTGCAAAGGCCTGGGTATCGTTATATTGTATTATCTTGTTTATCGTTAGCTATAAGAAGAAACTTCTTATATTTAACCCGTTAAATTAACCAGCCTATGTACACTAGGTACATATATATCAGCACCGTCCCAGGCGCAAACACGTTACAACATTATCACTACCTATGTTCTCCACCAGAGTCACCCTCGCGCTCATTCAGTTTACACCTCGAACACGCCGCGGGCAAAGCGGAGGCCCGGCAGCTACAAAAGAGAGTGGTCAAGAGTAGCAGAATCATTGGGACCAACCGTACGGCTATGACGAGTTAACAGGTGCCTTCATACCAAGTGTTCAATATGTCTCAGGGACTCTCCGTAGGTTCACTGATATCTAGCGGGAATGTCAGTCGCTAAATACGGCTTCCTATCTGACCAGAGACTTAACTAAAAAGAAAAGAAAATTTTAACGAGACGGAGGGAGTCGGTCGTTAATAAAAAATAAGAATATAAAATCAAGCAATTCATAATACTTGTGGCTAACAATATTAATTTATTAATTAGCAGAGTTGCGTTAAACATTCTATACATATCCCTAAGATAAGGGCTACTCATCTTGTTCGCTCAGCTTACCTTGCCGCACCCTTTCCGATCATCTATAACCCACATATAACCAATCTATCGCTTCCTTTACTAACCCTTATAAAACTCTATCAATTCATTGGCTCCCATAAATATCCGGCGGCTTTGATCTTGTTCGCCTAGCAACTTGCTGAATATTCTTCGATGCCGTGAACCAGAGCCGCAGCGCCACGACCAAAATAGCATTCGAGGCAGCTTTCTATTTTGCCTAAAGTGGGGGATGAGCCGTAACGCCGATGCGTATAAATCATCTCAACTTTTGGCGTCACACCGCATGACTTCGACTCTCCCAGTGACGGACGATCGTCCAAGTTTCACATAGTGATCTTCTCCCTTGACATGCTTCTCGATAGCATCATCTGGTAGAATAACTTTTCCGTCAAGAATGGCTTCCGTCTCAGAACTAATCACCTGAGAGAGCGTGTGCCAAGTTTCCCCAAGGAGAGTACAGCGCGAATGTCTCAAGAAGAGTGTCGTCATAACTCCTATAGCGACAAGGGATGATGTTGCCAAGATGATTACAACGAGGAGCCCCAGAGACTGTTGAGGTAGTTTTGTCGTTTTGGATGATGTGACGTTCGATTTATAGGGCTGGTCATACTTGTCGAGGAGATCATAGTAAACCGTTTGCCCTAAGATGGTGTAGACCGTCTGTAAAGCCACAGCTGCTCGGTTTGTCCGATTCAAGATGGACGAAAATATAGTAGCATACACGGGGTTTGCACTCTGTGTCGTGTAACCATCGCAAGGGTCGCAGGCGGTTATCGTCGCATTACCCCTCTGCGCTTGGGCCATGTATAACAGGTAGGACTCCATCACTGAGGTATTGTTTTGCCCGAGTGAAAGAGACTGATTCTTGTCAGCTATAAACATGGAGTTCGGGTCATCTTCAATGTGCCCAATGCTGAATACTCCTCTTTCCGTGAGACTCTGGATAGAAGGGTCGGCCCCGAGTAGCGCCTGAATATCGGTTGTGTCGATCGCTAACCCAGATATAATAACCTTCTTCTCTGCGGTATTTGTCGTTTTGTCTACCGCCAATGTGAGATTTACCTTGGAAAACATGACGTTGAGTCCCATAAAGCATAAGCTGATATTTACGAAATATCCCGGCTCTAGCTCAAAGTTTGACCATTCCCTATTCACAGTATAGTTGGGAGTTAGTATAGGTTGCCCCCAACTCTCACTCCAATAGCTTTCATTGATATTACTGCTAATGACTAGAATGGTGGAGGCTTCTGGCCCCCAAGGGTCGTCGTTCAAATCCCAGTAGGACGCCGAATACACCGTCATGTTGATGAGATCTGGGAAACAAAACGAGTTGACAGAAGATTCGTATCTATCGCTGACCTCTCCAGGTCGGACGAAAATGTTGCAATCAAAAGAAGCAGGGAGGCAGCGTTTAGAATTGCACAGCCTTGGAGAAGAAATCCCGGCTCGGGCAAAGGTTTCCTCAAATTGCAAACTCCCTTCTATATAGCCGTAGTCGAAAAGGTTCTCAACGTGTTCTGCCGCGAATTGGCTGTTGGAGAATACGGGAGGCATACACGCGACCCTTGAGCTCAGGACAAATGCCTGCCCTTCGTAACTCCGTAACGAAGTCCTATTCTCTGCGTCGGAAAAAGGCAATAACGCTCGGCGCTTTAGCCCTGTGTCGCTCAGGCCACGTTCATTTGGCTGTGCGAAGTAGCCTGGAGGAGATTCTCCAAACGAAGGAAATGCACGAGGCCGTTGACTCCAATATGGAGTTTTAATTTCGGTCAAAGTGTCGACTGTAGCTGTCAGGTTCAGGAGCACGGTCGAAGGAAATTGTACTAAGCTCGCATCTCTCAAATCCGAAAGTAGAATGGTTGATGTGAATTGTATTCCAAGCGCTACAAGTCCTAAAAGCACAATGAGGATGGACTCTGGGTGCCAGGATATCTGAACGCGAGCGTCTCGTAAAAGGGTGAAGATGAGTTTCCACGGGCCATCGTTCACGCTCCGGGCAATCGAGAATTGTGCAGCTTGGGACTTGCGTACCCTGCACTTCTCCAGAATTAGAGCCGCACACATGGAGGTGCAGAGGGTGGTTTGAGTGGCAATAGTCACACGCATGGTAACAGACCCCAAGGTGATAATTTGAGGGAGCGAGTCGCGAAGCATAATCTTTCTCCATAACGAAGAAGCATGCTCTCCACCAACACCCGGCCCTCCGCCATACCACAAAAATGCCAGGAATGACAGTGCGGTAAGCACAATTACAGCCCCTCCCGCAAGGATAAGAGTGGAAAGAGTACTAATGGCCCTATAGGTTGGTGTTTTGGGGAAGAACGCTTCGTTTATTGTCGGTCCTGTGTTGGCATTTTGACGGACCGTCGAGTCGTTACTAGCCGGCTCAGATGCGCTCACAAAAGTTGAATTAGATCCATTGGACGATATAGCCTCAAGTATTGGAAATTCGGTAGGAGAGGTCACTGATCTAGATAACATTTCCGGTCTCGCGTCTGTGGTCGAGCTCTGAGGGACTGCAAACTGAGGTATAGAGCTGGAAAGTGTATCCATAGCCGGGACAATGAAGGTTATAAATTTATTAGGCAAAGAAGTGGTAACGGGGAACAATCTGAGGATTGAAGAAAATACCGATTGGAGCTCATGGCAATCCCGATCTTCTTATACTGAGAAATTTTGTGTATTAATAGTGTATAGTTCTATGTAACTCGTACATGGCATTAAATAGAAGTGGTCGGCTGCTTGCGATAGAACCATCGGGCGCGGTGAACATGAAGCCTCTTTGCGGGATGGAATCTTGAGGCGTCATGTCTGGAAAGTTCGAAAATGAGACACGCGTGGTAATACTAGCGGCAGTGAGCTGAACGTTATCTGAAACTGATGTCGACAGCCACAAGCCGTGTATATATGAACATGTGTCTAAGTCTTAATAAATATATCTATGAGCTATAAGTATCACCGATATTACACGGGGCTGTATGAGCTGAGACAAAGTAGACACGAGTCTCTCAAAGTGACTACGATATCCATAACTCTATTCTTTCGATAACATTAGCATACCATATTCAATCGCAACATAAGGCCCATACGGTTATGCTACTTATAGTAACAGACGGGCCGACTTGACAATGCTTGCTAGAGCAAGAGGGTCTGGCGCATTCGTGTTCTTAATACCACGCCTACAACCTCCCATAACCGACGGGGAGGCCCTTATCTAACTAATCACAGAAGAAGGAGCTAAGCGCAGGAAACACGGAGTCCTAGAAGAGGTAAGCGCAAACTCATAAAATTGCACGTAAAGAAAGAAAGAAAGGCTTCTTTAGACTTTGTCCTGCCGCAAGATTTCGGAACAGCAGCCACGATATCGTATTTAATCGGACCTTTTGAGGTTTGATGCTTGAGCTAATCTAATTTTGGGGAACATACTTAAGACATGTAAGCTCGCCGATTATCCTCCTCATTTCCCCTTGATTCGGTGAAGTTTTAGTCGCTATGGGAGATAGCCGATGTAGAAGCTCTAGAGTCTTGGTTAAATATAGAATTAAAACAACAAAAATAAGAATGGAAGAAAAAATAAAATAAGGGAGAAAGATGCTAAGACAATAGTTGAAGAGGCTTAACCTCCTATAGATTTTTAACCTCACAATTTTAAACTTGTACGGGATTCTCCGTATAGAAATCAAGCAGCAGTGTATAGCAAAACCAGCGAATACGGCGAAATGGGTTTAGTTTTCATTAACACGCGCTCCTAACAAGGCACACGCTAGATATCGCCAGCCATGTCTCGCTAGCCATACGTCTCAACCGACTCCCCTTCTTGTTCTCGGTGTTTTTGAAAGATAACGGAGTATAGCACCAAGCTACAATGCGAGCTTACAATGTATAGGTGGCGGCGCCGTCAGTTTATAGTATTACTTAACAGAGTTTTGCTCTATTCTCAGGGGGTTGCCATCATGTCACTATCATCTCAACTACTGTCTAACCCAGACCAAGATTATCTACATACGTGTCGTATTTGCGCCCACTCGCGAAGCTTGGGTTTCAATGCTCTCGTCAATCATTTATTATAGTAAGCTTTCATACTTATCCAATCCATCGCTCTGCTGTTTTTGTGGTTGCTGGGGAATCTGTGACGTCGGCGTCATTATATTCTTGCTCATATTTCTGTTGACCCCTGAGTTCATTATGCTATTCATGCTTCCAGCTGGTGGAGATATAGACCCAAAGCTCGATGATGATGCTTGACCAAAAGACGTCGATGAGACTTGCCGTTGTACTCCTCCGGATGGTGGTGGCGGTAGTCGAAATCCAGACGATGCTGTGCTCCCACTTGAAGGCGGTGGAGCTAGGGAGAAGGATGAGGTTGGATTAATAGAGGGCCGCTGTTGGTTCATATTCATGTTTGAGAGGCTAGCTGTCATCGTATTCATGGACGAGTTGACCGGGGACATGGGTTTGGGGGTGGAGGAAGCCCAGGGATTTGTTGTTGCCCCAGCAGCAGATGACCAGTTGATGGCAGTCGAAGCTGGCTGCGTAGTAGAGCTGTTCTGCGCCGTATTGATAGTCGGCTGTAGGGGCTGTGAGAATTGGGTAGTCTGAGGACTGAGAGTACTAAAAGCAGCTAAATCGGGTGTCACCGTTCGGAATGAGGGTTGTGGCTGTGTTTTAGGGGGGTTGAATTGACTATCACTGGTGGGAGTTGGTGTGGACCAGGAGAATTGGGCTGTAGGTGATTTGACTGCCGGAGCCGTAGCGGGCGTCGCATCCCATCCGCCATTCGTCGTGCCTATTGACGTTGACGACGTTTTCCCTTTGACGAGGCGCTCAAAGTCGTCTTGCGTCGCCCCGTTTGTCGTATCAAACGTCGTTCCTGTGACACCCCCAAAGCCTAAGAAGTCATCATTCGCTACCGGGGTAGATACGCCCCCTCCGTTTGTTACGGCCAACTCTTGTAATTTCTTTGTTTGTTCGTCTTCCACTCTCCGTGACAGTGACTTGATCAATCCCATGAAGTTTTGGAATTGCTTTAGATCTAGCAGCGGGCCCAAACTCATGTTCCAGAGAATCGGTAAGATCTCCATGGCTACGAAGTCTGCATCGGCGTTGTCTCCTACAACTCGCAAAACATCCAAGGAAGCCATCATGACGGCAGGCTCTTTCGTTTTTATGGCTTTAATCAGAGGAACGATTTTCTCCTGCATGGTATATTTATCGAGAGCACTTGATGAAGACGTTTTCCTCTTTTTATCAGGTGCCAATCCGTCAAGGCCATCATCGCCAGAGCTTGCTTCATTGGAACCTCCACATAGTATGACGAAAGCACGGCAACCACGCACCTTAATTGCCAGACTATTCGTTTTGCTGAAAACAGTTGCAATGACGGGGAATAGCTCGTTTTTGATAGTACTGAAATCGAGAACAGGCAGCACATCTGGCAAACCTCTCAACGCTGCATCAACTAGCGACGGCGTGGAAGATTCGATGGTGGTGAGGAAAATTGGGAGAATATCTAGGGACCAATTAGCGACTAGTTGATAATCACGATCGAAAGATGAGGTGTGCATTGAGGAGATGACGAAAGACCAAGGCCAGTCAGCATCGAGATGCGTCATCCTAACGTATTGCAGATCAAGTAAGGTTTTCATTGGGGTAGCCGGATGCTTACCGTCTTTAAATTCCTTCCCTGAACTATTCTCGGCGATCAGATTGGTGTTTTCTAAAACAACCATTAAGCCAGCATCGCGGGCCGTATCCTTCTCATGACTTTGTTTCGCATTCTCTACAAATATCTCCTTGAGCATAGGACGGACTTTCTCCCCAAAGGCGCGCCGCGAAGATGGCAGCAGGCTCATAATCTTGAACACATTTTGAAGAATAAGCGACAGAAGTTCCTTATCCTTCAGTTCCTCTAGCAAAGCTGGGAGCACCTTCTTCTCCATCACTGATTTCGGGAAGGATGGGAGGACTTTGTTCAATCCTCTCATAAATGATGACTTCTCGCTAGGGGTCTTAGCCGGGAAAGCGTCGAGAAATCGGATTGTCGAGACAAGGATGTTATCGAAATATTGGCTCTCTTGGAATTCACAGGCCGTCATGCGTTGTGCCGGCCGCCTTGTAATTAGACGTGGTAGAACATGATTTGCAAGATCCCTCGGCAAGGGGCGTTTTGACAAGAAGTCATTTCCTGACGAGGGTACGGTCGAGGAGGAGGTAAATATTCGTCTATAGGCGGATAAACTTCCACTCGTTTCTATGGGGGAACGGTGAGGTGAATTATATAAGGCAATGCACAACAGTCCCAACGAGAACATGTCGGCAGATGACGTAAGGTTATTATCGAGGACAAAGTCGGGGGAAGTGTAGTCTAAATTGATTTGTACATATCGTGGTAAACGGGTATCTAGATTCAAAGCCTCGGAGAGATTGATGGGTTGGACAGATGTAGGTTTCGATGAATTTTCGGGGGGACTACAGAAGGCGAGTCCGCTGATTTTCCAGTCCGACTACAAGCGACGTTAGTCTTTCTCCTAATCCCCGAAGAGAGGATTGTGCTATAGAGGTGATTTAGGAGAAGTCCCGTCGAAGAGGAATAAATGATGAAGGAAAGGAACAAACAAACAAACTGACCTTTGCGTTGATGAGAACTGACTCGGGTGTAAGGTTACCGTGAACTAACCCGGCATTCTCGTGAAGGAACTCTAGGGCCTTGCTGACTTGAAGCAATCCTTTCTGGATCTCGAGCTCATCGATCTCCAACTCGCGCCTCCGCCTAATGCCGTCGGAATCCTCGGTGACATAACGACTGGAGCGACCACCGATCCCGCCGGCCCTTTCTTGCTCATCCTTCTCTTGCAATAGATTGGCGAGTGATGTGGTGACGGGTTCCGTGACGAACTGAAGCCCGCCCCCCCTTGTGTCTTCTACGGGTTCGACGAGCTCGAGGACGTTGGGGTGGCGTAAGCGGGCTAGCGACGATGCCTCCTTCTTTAAGCGTTCGACGACCTATTCGATGGATGGGTTAGCCGTCTTGCCCTATGCCGCTCTGTCACCTCCTGTCATTTCTAGTCCTCTCCGGCTGTCGTGGATCGTCTCTGACTCCGTCGATACTTCGATCGCGTGTGTGGGGTCGTGGTGGTACGGTATAAGGCTAGACTGACCTCTTCAGCGGCGCGCTTAAAAGATGAGGCGCTCGACCTATTTAATGTATTTCCTTTTTAAACCAAACAGAGATCAGCCGTAGCCCTAGTCGCGCGATAATGTAAGAGGCAAGGCAATTACCATGCGAGTCGAGGGATTTCCTGTCAAAGACAAAGACGGCGTAGGGCTTCTGAGTAGACTTCTTCTTGGCATCATAGATCTTCCATGCGCCGGCGGTTGACGATGGGGCCTGGGAGATGGAATAGTTGGAATTGATGTTGGAGGAGAAACTCTTCAACGAGGAGAACATGTTGGGCGACGGGATGTTGATGTAGGCGCTGTTCGGTGGTTGACATCGACCGTCATGTCGTTGTGGTTGTGATGGTGTTGCGCAAGAGCAAAGACACGAATATAAATCAATAGATGGACGTATGGATGGATGGATGGATGGATGGATGGAGGATTGAATGAGATGAACAAAAAAAAAGAGTATCAATCAATCAATTAATCAATCAATCGTGTGATTTGACGAGCCGGGCCGTGCGGCACGTCGTCATACTGGACGTAGGTACGGAGGGAGGGCGGCGCAGTTGGGTTGTACAATGATGGCAACAACAAGCAAATCGATATGCGGCTCACTACCCAATTCAGGCTTCAGCTATCGAATGTTTATGTTTAGTGATTAAAGATCCATGCCTCTTATCAACATGCCAAGACACCTGCATGTTGACTTAACGCCAGGACCTTCGACGCTTTGACACCTGACAGATTCTTTGCCTACAGAATTAGTGGGATAATTAGGTGGCGTACCTAGCATAGTGACCCAAGTAACTTGTCTACAAACTACTACCTTGAGCGCCACAGTTCAGCCACATTGAATAACATGTATAATTGTGGCGCAGCATCTGACAGAAAGCCTGCCATCGATTGGCTACAAGAAGTATTTAGGTACTTCGACCGAGTCACCGGCCGTCCCTAGCCGCCTTGATGCGCCCTCCGAGATCGCAACACTATGAGACCTTGATTCTGCACTACCGAAACAATAAATCCGGATATCTAGCGACGATTTGGTTTCACCATTTCTGCTATTGCGACCACGTACAGGTTATCTCAATTCACATTTAGCGAATACGATTGACTAGTTGGTGAAGTCGTTGTCGGCAATACGTTCATTCATTTACTCATTCGTTGCATTACCTCATCTGATCTTGTCGCGAAAGCTTTTTCCAATTTCTATAAGTTTGAAGTTTGAAGGTTGATTATTTCTCATTCTTCTATTGAGCTTCACCTCTGCTCATTCCGTGTCATTGTCTTTAACCGACACCGTAATACGACAATATGCTTCGGCCACTCCTCCCACGATGTGCGAGGGCTCTGAGAGCGCCCGCCACTGCCCCTCGTGCTTCTCATGCCCTGCCCGCCTTTGCCTCTCGCGCGGCCACGAGAATGTATAGCATACAACCCGAGGCCGCTTCAACTGCTAAGCCCGTCGATGTCGACCCCTCAAAGCTCGTCATTCACAAGACCACAAATCCTAAATCCCTAGTTGACCCGAGCAATTTGTTATTCGGCCGGAACTTCACAGGTGAATCCTCCTTCTTATTCCTCTCCTTCGGGTTATTTTTATACTAATCAACGGATACAAACCATTCAGACCACATGTTAACCATAGAATGGACACGGACGGAGGGCTGGCGAACACCCACAATCCAGCCATACCAGAACCTTTCTCTCGATCCAGCTACTTGCGTCTTCCACTATGGCTTCGAGTGCTTCGAGGGCATGAAGGCGTATAAGGACAAGGCCGGCAAGGTGCGTCTGTTCAGGCCCGACAAGAACATGGAGCGCTTCAACAAGTCCGCCGCTCGCATCGCCCTGCCCACCTTCTCGTCGTCCGCCCTCATCGACCTCATCTCCCGCTTCGCCACCCTCGAGGAACGCTTCATCCCCGATAAGCGCGGCTACTCCCTCTACCTGCGGCCCACCATGATCGGCACCCAGAAGACTCTCGGTGTCAGCCCGCCCGGCTCTGCCTTGCTCTTCGTCATTGCGTCCCCTGTCGGGCCCTACTACCCAACTGGCTTCAAGGCCGTATCTCTCGAAGCGACTGACTATGCCGTGCGCGCCTGGCCCGGTGGTGTAGGCGACAAGAAGCTCGGTGCCAATTACGCTCCCTGCGTCCTTCCGCAACTGGAGGCCGCGAGCCGCGGCTTCCAGCAGAATCTCTGGCTCTTCGGGCCTGAACAATACGTTACCGAGGTCGGCACCATGAACTTGTTCGTCGCCATCCGAGATAAAGAGACGGGGCAGAAGGAGCTCATAACTGCCCCGCTCGACGGCACCATTCTCGAAGGCGTGACTCGTGACTCCATTCTCTCCCTCGCCCGCGAGAAGCTCGCGCCCGAAGGCTGGCGCGTATCCGAGCGCAAGATCACCATGGGTGAGCTCGCTGAGGCATCCACTGAGGGAAGATTGATAGAAGTCTTCGGCGCTGGCACTGCGGCTATCGTTAGCCCCGTCCGCACGATCAGCTGGAAGGGAAAGCCTGTTGATTGCGGTCTCAAAGAGCATGAGGAGTCGGGCGAGATCGCGCTGCGCATGAAGGGTTGGATCGAGGCAAGACAGTATGGTGACGAAGAGCATGAGTGGAGCCATGTCTGCTAATTTGGATATCAATGCGGATGCTGGTTGTTTTGGTTAGGGATGATATATACCCATTTTCCCGGTGGTGGAAGGGGTTTGCAGGGGATGTATCCATCTATATTGGGAGATGAGAACCAGCGTCTGGTAGAGAAAATGGCAAAGCTTGGAAGCCTTTTCGTACTTACTTCATCGCGTCTATTCCTGTACTGATAGTGAAATTCAAACAACGAGAGAACGAAGAAATAGGCAAGACGCGGACATGGGAGCAATAAGACTAGTAGACAGATAGATAGACGACAGACAGGCAGATAAACGATGATGAATAGAAGAGAAGAGAAAATAAGAGGAGAAATGAAAGAGACGAACAGCTCATTGAGGCAGATAACTAGCCAACCAACCAATCAACCAAATAACCATCCTGGTTGCAATCTGAGCAATACCCGATGGTGTGTGTAAAAATGACAAAACCGAAACCATGAGGAAAAGAATTAGACGGGTGGATGAATCAACATAAACCATGAGCTATTCCCACATTTTCATTCGATTCATCCCCTCCTCTTTTCCCTTCCTTCCTCTTCCAATCACTCACCCACCCAGTGCCAGGCTAGAAGTAAGCATAGATAGATAGCATAGCGTTTTATATAGCGCACGACAGCGTACACGGCATATCACACCATATATTCTCATCTCACTGGATCGAATCGTGTTTCATGGCACTGATACCGAGGGACGAGACGGGATGAATAGCAAGACAGTCTGTGTATAGATATTTTGATGGGATATCTGAATAGAATAGCATCAACCACACACACATATATATATTTGTATGAACGAATAGACGTACCTATACAACCGCACCTCTACTTGTTCAGTCTATCATAGCCAAGAGAGAAAACAGTAAAACCATGCCGAGCATACATCTATCTCACAGGCCTCCCCTCCCCTCCCCTGCGTTGGTATATATAGTAGACAGGACCATAATGAACACATCACGACACATTTGTTACACCGTAGATTGACGCTGCACGACTCAGACAGAGGCAGCTAGATACGCGGACATGGATTGATCGATTTGCTAACAAAGAGAGTGCCAATGACAACAACGGAGAGATACCACAAACAACGACAGCAACATCAACCTCTAATCACCCAATTGGAGGCGAATCCGTTCTATGTATATATGCATGTATGAGTGTATGTATGGTATGCGTTGTCTAAATAAATCGGACAAAAGGAAAATCCCATTCCTCGTCCATCCGTTCGTCCGTCCATCCATTGATCTGTCGCATGCACGTCTCTCGAGAATATTGGCGTATGTGCAACGCGAAACTTGCCCATGACCCATCTAGTCAGTTGGCCACCTAGCCAGTTGGCCTAGCGGACAGATGGGCAAAAGGAGAAGAGGGCGACAAGTACTTTCCATGCCGTGTATCAAAGTCAGACCGAGCCCAGCCAAGTAAGAATAGAGTATTTATTTGTCTTTCAGAGTACACTTGTTTTGTTTATCCGAGTAAGTACGCAGTAAAACAGGACACGGTCGGAGATGCCGGCTACCCAACGAGGGTGTGGCCATGTTGATAGCGGCGTTTTATTTACTTCTTCTGGGAGTCATCCAGGATACCCTCAGCTTCTAACCTCCGTCTCGCCTCCTCGAGGGCCCAGGTTTGTATCCTGCACAGGCCACCATTAGCACACGATGCTTAAAATATGGATATATATATAGGGTAGAATAGAAGGTAGGATGGCTACAAGGTATAAAACTCACGACGTATCAGGCTTGAATCCATAAGCAACACCGGCCAAGAGAAGGGACCCGCAGAAGCCGTAGAAGAAAGGCGTTTCCCAACCCTCCTTCTGATACTTTTCGCCGGGCTTGACACCGAACAACCAGCCGGTGGGCGGGTCGTACTGAGGGCCGTGGGATGCTGATGTGCGGGCGCTGGCGGTGAACTGGCGGGTGGATGGGGTGGTGGATTGCTGGAGGGCGGCGCGCGTCGCTCGGACGGCAGTGGTTGCGCGGATGGCGGTCATTTTGAATGGTCAATGGATGTTCCGCTGGACTCGGAACTATCTATCTAGACCGTTATGGTCGATACTGATCTAAGTAGATGGGATTGGTGGACGGTGGCGGTATTTATCGAGGTGGTCGCAGCGGATGAGATTGGATGAGAAAAGCTGTAGTTTTCTTATCTCATATGGCAGTGTGAAGAAGAAGTTGAAGAAGACGAAAAGACGGTCGAGGTTCTGTTGTCGTTTTGGTCGTCGTCGTCGCGTTGTCGTTGTCGTTGTGGTTGTCGTTCGATGCCGGCGAAAAGGAAAGAAAGGAAACGGCCTCGAATTGGTGGCGAAAGTCGGCAATAGACGAAGAGTGGAGATGGGATCGACTAGCTGGTCGAGTGATCGAAGTGGCTAAAGGTTTCTCAATTCCCCAGTTGACGATAGTCCAGGTTGTTATTGGTACTATTGATGAGGGGAATGAGGAGAGGGTGTGAGTGTGTCTTGAGTCTCGATGATCAAGTCAAGCCAAAGTCAAGTCTAGCAGAGTCGGGTCAATTCGATTCATAGGTTCGGTGAGTTTGAGCCACTTTACTTGACTTGGTCCTAGCTCCTTCCTTGCTCCTCTTACTATACTACACCGAGTTAGTGGGTTGGTTATGATGTATGTATGGGTTTATCTATCTACCGGGTATGATAAAGGTGGGGGTTTCATTTGTCCACGTGACTCTTGCTCTCGAGCTGTTTTATAACTTTTTTTTTCTCGCTTCATACATTTAATCCTTCTTACTCTCCTCTAACAATTACTTTCTAATTGTGTACGCTGCAGAACGTGATTTATAATATTGATCGCTGTCGACTCGACGCTTTGCAATTCTTCATTGGTTATCGAACATGATTCCATCAGTCTGGTTAGCCGTCTAGTACAAGTGTGAGTTACAATACTTTTTCTAATGCTTTCATGCGTGTACTGCCAATACATCCACATGTATAGCGGTACCACCTCTGATCATGATGACTACCTACTTCTAAGAACAGCCAACTGAATTCTTCATGTTGATTCTCTTATTATATCAAGCTCAACAGTCTGATCTCTCCTCGACACACATTCTTTCTATTCTCTCGTCCACTTGCTGGATAGTAGATGATGGCCTGTGGCTAATCTCGATCCTAGGTTCTAGATGCTATGGCTATGCCTCATCCCCGAATGAATAGTTGAGCGAGTAGCAGTCGTAAGGAGGATAAATAGTGGTGATTAGTCAAACCAGCTCAGAACTTTCGAAGTGTTTTTGATTTGGTATCATGTAGAAGTAGTACCTGGTATGGGAACGGAGGATATCTACCTAGTTTAGATCAAATAACGTGAGATCTCTTTCTTGGAACATAGATACATGCATGATTTCATCACCGCAAAACATGATGTATACTACCTGGCGAACCTGCACAACGCCACGTGCCATTCCCACGTTGAGTCACCTGCCCCTTGCTTTGGCTCGGCTGGGATTCTCATCTCTTCAAGCCTCGAATATAAATAAGTACACCGAGAACACAAGAATTTGGTGCCTCTGGTCACCGCCTTGCTCATCTTACACGTACCCATGCCTATATCTCATGTATGTTGAACACATACATTCCGGTATACAGAATCACTCGTACAGTAAGATCTAAAATAGTGTTGTGTGACGAACTCTTATTGTGTGTCGACACCATGCTGCTCGCTATACCGCGCCTGGGCGTCGTACGCAAAGATCAAAAAAAAAAAAAAAGTCAGTGTTAACATGTGACCGACCACACGAGAACCATGCTAACCTTAATCCCTTGTCCAACCGGGCCCAAGGTCCATGTCTAATTTCCATTTCCACTAAGGCCCACGAACAATGTAGTCGGTCGGTTGAAGAATTGATTCCAACTAGGTGACCAAATGCCCCCTCGCCTCATCTGGGCCTTTTGGGCACTCTTGAGAGCGCGGGTCAGCCCACCCTGAGAAGCATCCATATGTAATCCTCTATGTATACTAGGCCTAGCATGGCCCTCCCTATCTTAAGTATTCTCATTTTGGTTTGATCGATGTCGCTCTCACGGCGCGCCCGCCCGCTATAATCCTATACATAGGTGTGGCAAGACCGGCTGAGCAAGCCATCCCATCCTCGCTGACAGCATTCCAAAGCTTGTCATGACGGTACGCGCTGTTGGTGGGGAATCACCCCTTCAGGAAGAAATGGCTTGGGATCTCTCTCCGCCTCCATAGCTTAGTTATATAACTACAGTTCCTCATCCTCCGTGATTTGTACTGTAGGTATGGATTCCCTCTTCTGCTGATCGGCATGGGCCCTACCTAGCACATCACCTATGGCCGATGGAAAATTCGCAGATCGATCCTCCGCCGTACCGTCTGCGTTTGCTCTCTGTTTTTTCATCGGGCTACCGATAGTCGATTCGGCCGTGAATGCCTGTGATAGCAGACTGGGCGCAACATCGGGAGCCGGTTGATTAGGTTGCGCCGTCTCCGGAGGGGTCAAATCTCCAGCATGAGGTGCGGTACTAGGTGACTTGTGATTGTTGGCCCCGCCGGCGGATTCGGGTTCGGCGGAATGTTGGCGCTTGAGCTGTGAGTCGACTGTCAGTATATGTGAACCATCACAAGAGAGGTTATTGTGCGAAGAGAGAGAGAAAGCTCACTCGAATTCTATCGATACCCGCCTGTAATTCCCCTGTCAATTTGGCATCTTCAGGTTCAAGATGAGATTTGACGACCTTATCATCAATATCTTCCATCTTGGCCAGTGGATTTACATCATCGTCGTCATCATCGTCGTCACTATCGTCATCCATGGCACGACTCACGTGGCCGTTACTCTTCCTCCGCGCCTTGCGACGCTGAGCGGCCTCCGTCTCCTGGTCTCGGAAGGCCGAGAATCCTACGGTACCGGTCGACTTCAACGGGCCAAGTCCAGAGAAGTCCAAGGTCGATCGTCGCTTTGTGCCGGGTGTCTTCTGGGATTCCTTGGGTCCCGGGACTATACCCATCTTCTGAAGTTGCCCTAGGAATTCATGTCAATATCAAGAAATCCTGTAGCCTTATGAGGGCAGGAGAGCACCTACGCTGGCCACGGTAGAAGAAGGTGAAGACGGCGTAAGGTTTGTCCGGACCATCAATGCCTGTCACTGTCTGAGTGCTTATAGTCTTGGGGTCGAGCGTCTTTGGTTTCGCAAAACTAGTGGTATGTTCAACATCGGCATCGATAGCCCCATTGCTACCGTCCTTGTTGCCAGCGTCGCTATCGTCGTCGTCGTCGTGGGCGTCAAACTGGGGCGAATACTCTCCCTTCTTGATCTCGCCTGACGCGATGACCCTAAACATTGCGACCTTGATCTGGCCGGTGGCCTCAGGCGGCTCATCGTCGTCAGATAAAGAGTCGTCGTCATCTTCGGAGCTTCCGAGGGGAGCCTGGTCATCGGAGCGGTAGGTCAGGGTGTCCCGCGTGCGGTGAGTCTTCTCGTGGTCAAGGTCATCGCCGGTCTGAGCGTTGGACTTTTGGCGGCGATGGCGTCGTTCGAACTTCTGTCTTCTCTTCTCTACCTTTTCGGCAGCATCATGGCCCTTGAGATCGAGGCCATTGAGCCACCTCTCTAGACCTACCTCACGAAACAAGAACTCCCTCTCGGCAAGACCACCACCCTCGCTCTCAGGAACTTGAACCCAGCGGGAGTTAACCCAAGTCTCTTCACCAGGACGCAGAAGCGTTGCAACCTCCTCCTTGGCCCGGCCGTCGAAGTAAATATAAGCAGCGATTGTCTCATTCTCCGAGTGCGTCATCGGGATATAGGGGGTGACGGTGTTAGCATGTTTCGAAGGGTCAGTACTCGAAGATGGCAGAGGACCGGCATAGAGAGGCTTGGGGTTCGGGCAGTCGGGCGTTGGCTTCGGCGTAGTATAGGGGATGGGGTGATTGGGAGTCAGCAGAGTGATGGAAATAGCGAACTTGGCGGGCTCATGCTTCGAGGTGTCGGGGTTCAGTTGAGGTTGAGGCACGGGTATATAGGTGCTGATGCGCGAGAGGCGGGATTGCTTCTGCATGCCATACTCGGCAATAGGGGTCGAGTTGGCATGGATGCTGACGGCGATGCCCTTGAAACAGGGCATCGTGTAGAATATAGCTAAGGCAACGGCGGCAACAAACACAACAAGGGCAACGACGATGCTGACGACGCAGTAGTAGTAATAGTGGCAGTAGAAAAAGCCAGCGGTATTTTGTTGACTGTGAGTTGAGCCTAGAAAGTAGAGGCAGCACCGAAATCGCAGACAGATCTTTGTAGGGTTTGGCGGTGTCGATAGAATGATGGCTGCGATAGCGGTGACCAAGAGCGGTGACAAATGAGTGGGTTGGCGAGAAAGTGTTTGTTTAATTCACCACTAGATGCTTTCTGACATTCGAGCGCCTAATTGTCTAGCTATATGGTGCATGTACAGGCCGGAAGCTCTGTCTGTTGGTAGCGACACAACAACGAAGCTCCGCAGCCCGGTAGTTCGTATCTTGGTCAAGAAAAGGGGACCAGGGAGATGAGGTCCAACAACAGCAGCAACACAGCAGCAGTAGTAGTAGTAGCAGTAGTAGTAGCAGTAGTAGTAGCAGTAGTAGTAGCAGTAGTAGTAGCAGTAGTAGTAGCAGTAATGATGACTATATTTTTGCTCCTCTCGCTTCGACGTCTGAGATGAATGATCAGGTATTGATGCAAGCAGAAAAAGAACTGAGGCACAAGTGATACAATGCAATAAGATATGGCGGGAGGGAGAAAAAGAGAGATTGAGAGAGAGCTAAAGACTGAGGCAGAGACCAGCAATAGTTGGGAGATTTGGGAGATGGTTGGGTAGAAGGAGTGACTCGAACGAAGCTAAAGCTGAGGAGGCTTTGCCACCATGTCCGTCTTTGTAGCTACTTGGTGACCAGCAAATCAGTCGTGGTGTTGCAGTCAGTAGTGCAGTCGGATTCGGCTACGTCGTGAGTTTTTGGTGGTTTTTGGTGGTCGATGTCGGGGAAATTCACAAGAGCGGTGGGGTTGAATTCTTTGGGAGATGAAGGATGGAGGTTTCGGGTCTTGGCCGGTATATCTGTCTCTGTGTAGGCGCTGTATAGGTACTAACCGACCTAGTATCAACCAAGTATCTCTCAGAGGTATACCCAATACAGTATCTATGTGTATCGGGTACAAGGCGCTATAGTGGAGTACATACTCGATGTTGATACCTAGACTAACTACCTATGTGACTATTTTATAGACCTTGGCTGACCTTCACTTGATGATGCTAAAATATAGAATGTAATGCGTGCATTTCGGCGCAGGGGCTTGTCAAGAGGTAAAATAATTAAAAGTAAGTGAGGGAGGGCGAAATAGAATTTGTGTTGTTATCATTAAAGCCGCTTGATGTCACCTAAATTCCCCGAGTTTCAAGGTTGTTTGCCATCTTGTCACCTACCTAGGTACCAGGCACCGCCGTAAGTTTAGGTAGGAACAGTACCTGTATAATGTCCCTAGATAGGTACTTGGATAAGTAGGTACCTGTACCCCTACATTTAGGTCCAAATCCAAGTGGGAGGTAGACAGCGTAAGGGAGACACTGAGAAATGGCCGAGTCCAAGGTTTGCAATTGTTTCATACATAGGTACATAAGTGCCTTAGTTAGGTACAGATTATCAAGATAGATACATGGCTTGTGTGATATGATGGGCGGTACACTACTGGAATAAGGCACTGGAATAGGGTACTAGAACAGGTACTAACTCAGACACGCCAACAGCCAACAGCCCAGGAAATACTCTGTAACTACAGTACATGCAGTACCGAATGGTGGGGGAGCTGCCAAGGCCATTCCATCTTCGGATTAGTTACCTAATGACAAGTCAGAGGGATCACTGAACAACTTGAGTTGAGACAAAAGTATGCAGAAAGGTGACAAAAATAAAAATAAGAAAAAAGAGACAACTGGGAAAAAGGGTAAACTTTGGGTCATGGGACTGTACATCAGGTTCGCATATATGTACTCTGATAATCCAGATCAGATCAATGGAGGGGTGGATAGTACTGAGGTGACGTGGATGCGTACCTGCCTCGTTTAAATCTGGGGCTGGGTTCGGGTGGTAAATACAGTGTCAAATACAGTTACCTAACATAACAATACTGTATTCATGACGAGCCGGTGACATTGTATGGGACATGGTATGGGACATGGTTCATATTTATCTTTACCATCAAGTAGGATGTCGTATCTATAATTATTACCTTTCATTCTAATGATGTAAAAGGAGGTTCATTTAATATCAGGTATTACAGAATTTTAGAGCACCTCATCTTGTGCTCTGCCTAGGTACGAAGGCAGAATACCAGTAAAAATAATCGATGGATGGGCAAGTCTAGCGGAGGATATAAATGATAATAATATTGATCATTACAACTTGTTGTACAGACTGTCCTACCAATAACATAATCGTCCTTGTCCATAAACCAGTATACTAATACACATTCAATCCAAGTTCGTCATCTTTCAGCCTTCGCCGGATCAAAGGGGGGCCGCTTTTCCTGGTTAAAGGGTATCTCTCTATTCCATTGTCATACACCACCGTCGCCACCAAGTCGCGAGATGGCAAGTTCCAGCTCCTCCATTTACTGGGATAAGTCAAATCATGTGCTCCCTCCCCGCGATAATCTTTTCCGTACTTGGCCACCACCACTTCTAGTATCGTGAAAACTCGTGCCGGCACCCGACGCCTCCCATACATCCTCGGAGCCCCCCTCGTCATCAGCATCACCCGCATGCCGGGGAGACCTGTCGAGAGTTTCCGGCTCCGATTCCGACTTGAGCTCCGGCGTCTCTTCTTTAATCTCGGGGCCGTTGTCCTCTTTCTTGACCTCTGTATCGTCTTCATCACCCCCATGTCGAATTTCCCTATCGCTATTCTCGGGCTTGGGAAGACGCATGACGTCCTTGCCCTGGCCAGAGAATACCCATCCTAGCAACACCCAAGCGAGTCCCATAGATATCATCTCGGCGAGCCAGAAGATCATCGTACACACCATGAATGACAGAATCCGATAGTTGTACATGAACCACCTCATACCCGTGAGTCGCGCGACAAGAGTAATCGTACTAGAATAGACCTGCAGCGTCTGCCCTGCCTGCACATCGACCAGGACAGAGAGCGGGAGTACCCCCTTGAACCGGACAAGCTCACCCATGGGGATAGATAGTGTCACTGTCTCCGAAGTATGCGCGAAGAGAATGTGATATAGTAGGAACAAAACCCGCGACGCCATTGACACCAGCGGGTCCTCGTAAGGGATCAGCGCTGGCCTGCGCGAGGAGAATACGACGTTATCTTGTGTCACGTGCGAGTAGGGATCTTCGAATGTCGAATAGACAAAAGCCGGGTTGTCTGGCGCCGACTTCAAAGCGTAGAGAGCTACCATGAAGTTCCCGCGCCCGAGATTTGCGGGTGAGCGTGGGAGCGTCAGGTCGATGGATACATCGTAGGCTTGCTCTAACATGAGATCTGGGCACAGGGATATGATGCCATAGGGATTGAGGCCGACGCTGCCTGTTGGTTAGCTTGATATACCTATTCCACTAACTGGAAGTAAATGGAATAAAAGAGCAAAAGGAGGGGGGGAATAAAAATTAAAATAAGCGTCGTACACTCACTTGTATTGTAGATGAATCGGGACGGTGATGAGCTTCTTAGGGACGTAATTATAATAGAAGACGGGATATGCGAGTGAGGCAATGCCGAACAGCACCATCGATGCCCAGACAAATAGCACGGTCCCTAGGTACGTCTTCTTCGCCGTCGGTGAGGTCGCAACATGATAAGGCGCCTTGATATACTCCTACGGGCATATGTCAACGAAACAGAACCCATGCCAAATCACATATGAGAGTGCACCTATCCATCTTACCATGTTTTTGGGGTACAACTTGCGCCGCCCGGCGCCGGAGCAGCACGAGAAATCTCAGCCGGTATATACCTAATTGAATAAGGTGGGAGAGAAGATTATCGTCATCAATGTGATGAATGCTCACCGGGCGAATAAAGTTGTCATTGGAATTCACTGTTGTTTTTTTTCTTGATTTAACACCGTTGTTGACGTAGTTTGGCATGTGGTCGGCAGCCTTGGCACCGAGGCCTAACGTTGTTAAGTGGTACAGTCGCTGTGACTAGGTACCTCCAATGGCCCCTCCTTAACTAAGTATGCTGTACTAGGGTGCCTAGTGGGTAGGAGAGACACTCTCATTCACTCAGCAGCCAGTGATGCGCAACATATAGATTAAGGACATATCTGAACAGATTCTAAAGAAGTTCAACATCTTTCCGCATCGCGGACTGATCTAGGTCACACATGGAAGTATCCGCAGGTAATTTGAATATGCAATCTTAATTTCATGAATGCAATATCTCATAAACTCCAAACCCATTGATCCCGTCCCCTCACTTACCTACTCTGTATCATCATCATATATGCAACTAACAAAGCCTCAAAAGGCTTATCGTCGAGACTCTCGAAAACCTCACAAAAAAAAATAACAAAGCCACATCCCCCATCCTAATTCATCATATGTGCAGCTCGTCTCAAAAGGCATATACGTAAGGCGAACCCCCTCATCCCAGGAGCTTCAACCCCCAGTTCAAGTTGAAATGCTGTAGATTTCGACCGCCACCCAAAAATATCCCTCGCTCAGAGGCCACTTCAGCAGGGTTGCAGGTAATTGCTGGGGACAAGACCACCTTGCCCGACCCCATGGCCCGAGTGAATTTCCGCCTCCCACCAGCCGTCGTCCTGGTGCCGTAGGACTGACAAGATATCGCCCTTGGCAAATCCAAGCTCCTCGGGGATCGCCGCCTGATACATATACAACGCCCGTGCTATAAAGAAGGTTAGTTTACTAGAATGATTTCACGCTGGTTATTGAGCCAGGGGGGATCCCACTCACCATAGTGCAAAATAGCACGCCCCTCCGGAGTGTACTGGCGAGATGGATCGGCCACGCTTCTGCTTCGTTGTCTATTTTCTTGTGCCCCGCCGTCGTAGCCATCGTAGAAGCTCATCCGAGAGCTAGAGCTCGTCCCTGGGCGTCCACCACTTCCTCTACTCCGCACAGATCCATAAACAGACCCTTCCCCCCTTACCGGAGCGAGCTGCACGGCCATGGCGCTGTTTCTACTAACGGGTCGGTTATAGTCGGCCCGGTAGGGCGATGGGGACGCTGTCCTAGAATAAGTACCACCCGGAGAGTTCGGTTGGTAGTAACCCTGCTCTGATCCGCGCCTGGGCGTCATGCTCGGCTGTGGTGACCCACCATGTTGGCTACCACCATATGGGTTAGGTGAAGCTGAACGTTGCGCCTGTCGTGTCTCCTGTCGTGTCTCTTGTCGCGTCTCTGGCCGTGTCTCTGCCCGAGTTCCGGGTCGAGTTACGGGCCGAGGGGAGACACTTCTGGGTGGCGCTGGCGATGCTGCCCGGGGAACATCGGCCTGTCTCGTGGCCGGGCGAGACGGAGCGCTGTTGTAAACGGATGCAGGCCGGCTCGAGCTCAACATCTGTCTTGTCTGCCCTGTATACTTCCTGGACGACTCCTGCATGGCTTTTGATGTGACAGCGGGTGGCGGCACACCGAGCCTTTGGACGGGCGTGTCGTAAGACGGAGGTGGTGTTCCTCTCAATCCGGTACCTGCGTCATTACCAGCTCTAGGCGCTGGTACGGGGCGTGTGAACAATGGCGTACGCTCCTGTGTCCGCTCTAACGGCCTCTCGGCAGGTTTCTCGACGGGCCTTTCCGCAGGCCTCTCGACAGGTCTCTCGATAGGCTTCTCGATGGGTCGCTCAATAGGTCGCTGTGTTTGTTGCTCTTGCGTCTGGCTTTGTGTTCGCCCACGTGTTCGGTCAGGTATTGGTGTGGAAATACCGTGATATCGATCAGCGGAGATTCTACTTGTTGACTGCTTGTGGTCTACGGCGCCTTTTAGTTCAGCGAGCGCGAGTGCAATGGGATCCGGTTCCTCTTGAGGAGGCTGTGCGCTTTTATCCATAGATTGATTGCGCTTATCGGTATTGGCGACGGGGAAAACGTTCTGTCCCACGTTCAACGCCAAGGTCGCATTGGCATCGATGGGCTCCGGGCTGGCCGTCCTCTCTTTGAGCATATTCTTCGGCTCCGGTTGATAGGCTTGAGTCCGTCGGGACGCCACCGTATCCCGCGAGGCTACTGGACCCCATGTGTTTCGAGTGGATTGTCGGACGTCCTTAGAGATATCCTTAGTACTCTTCCTCCGGAATGGGCTATGATTTTGGAAGAAGCCGCTCTTCTTCTTCATCATACGTTTCTCCGGCTCCGCAACTGGTGTCTCTGCAACGGCCGGCTCTTGCTTGACTGTCTCCTGCTTGATTGACTCTTGCTTGACAGGTTCTGGCTTAACAGGCTCTTGCCTAACGGGTTCTTGCCTAATGGGTTCCTGCATAATGGGTTCTTGCTTGATGGGCTCTTGTTTCACAGGCTCTGGCTTAACGGGGGATGTTTTCCCGCTAGGAGGTTCTTGGCTAGAGAACGACGTCGGGTTTGAATATTCACTGTGGTCGTCTGGTGCGGAAATATTTGAACTAGTGGCCGAATTGATGCCCTCGTAACGCGCCGAGACATTAGAGCTGGTCGAGCTGTTTAATCCGTCAATGCGTGGTGGTATATTCGAGACTGCGGCGGAAGTCCTCGAAGTATCATATCGTGACAAAGCCTTGGAAGTGGTTACCGGGCTCGTGTTTTCATAACGAACTGGGACATCAGAATTTGTCGTAGAATTAAAGGCCTCGATACGTGATGATACACTTGGGGCTGTGACTGATGGCTTCGTACTATCAAAACGCGATGGGGCCTTGTGGTTTGCCACAGAGTTTGTGCCATCCGTACGACAAAGCATCGTCATGCCATCCATGGGATAGGGATCATGTGGCACCGCGGAAAACTGAGAAGGATCGTACTGCTGCATCGAGTGGACAGCGCGGCGGTCTTGGCCGACGTACGGGTCTTGGGGAGGAAGCATAGCCGGGGATGGGCTATTTTCATGGGAGGAGCGGCTATGTTCATGGGAAGAGCGGCTATTCTGACTGTGATGGATCGTAGCAGGAGGATGACCGATCTGCGGGGGAGTGGCGTGAGGATAGCTATTCTGACGAGGTATACTCATGGAGTGGCTACTCTGATGGGTCATGGCCGAAGGGTAACCATTTTGCGAGTAGTGACTACTTTGCGGAGAGTAACCACTTTGTGAGGGGTGACCATTTTGCGAAGGGCGACCATTTTGCAGGGTCACTATAGGAGGATGGCCATTTTGGGAGGGCATGGCTGGCGGGGGTGGGTTATTTTGGGGGGTCATGTTATTCTTAGGCTCTGGATGCAAGGGTGACACGGGTTCCTGGTGTCCAAGATCCCGAGCCAGGGCAGAATTGGGATCGTGGTGAGATTCGTAGGTCGACGGCTGTGGCGAAGATGTCCGGAAGGCCGGATTGATACTGCGAGGGAACTGGGCGACAGAATAGTTCTCCTCCTCAGACACCTCAGATCTGTGGTCATCAACATCTCCACGACAGAAGTTGATGTACTTAGGCGGATCCGGGATTTCTTGACCAGTCCCCTTTTCGGTAATGAAATGAATAATGTCGTTCTCGACATCCATCTTCTCGAGTGACAGTCGGATCTTCTCACAAGACGCATCATCACTAACACAAACGGTGGAAGCGAGATTAGCGAAGGTCCACAGGCTGCTCTTGGAGAAGTCTAGTCTCTCCTCCTCCAGGTCCTGGAACTTGTCGGCAGCGGCCTTCCACTCGCGATTCCAGCGAGCCGTCGTATCTTCCAGGGCCTTCACTGCGGCTTCGTACTCGGCGTTGGAACTGGCGAGACTGATCTGAGTCTTCTCCAATTTGGCCTTGTTCTTCCGCTCTTCCTGGCCCATGACCATGTGCCCCTGGGCTAAGTAGCCCTTAATTCTGAGGCAATCCTGCTCGTAGCGATCGCGTGTCTGTGGGGTTTCTTTTATCAGCATTTTGGTCTTCTTGCTCTATCCTAGCCATTCGCACCTTATTGACAGAGTGTGTTTGTTGTATCTTAACCTTGAGAATCTTCTCTACCGTGTTCTGTATGATCTTCCGACGCTCCTTCATGCCACCTGCGAAGGCAGCCAGTGGTTCTTCGAGCTCCGATTTCATCTGCGCAGCGATACTAGCGTGCTGCTTTGCCATGGACTCGACCTCGCCCCGAACGGTATCTAACGATGTCCTTAACGAACCCATCTCGTGCGATCCTAAAGATTTTTTGGAAAGGGACAAGAGTTTTCGGGCGTAGTCGTCTTCGATGGATGCGCGCGCTGTTTCCAATCTCGAATTAGCCACTGTATACACTCATAACGCATACCCATGTGGGCAACATAGAATATCGACAAAAGATACGCACCGCTGTAGAATGACCTCAATTCATCGCTTGTCTGCTTCGCCGAGGCCATGCGGTCGAGTAAAGGCCCGACACCTGCGTCATCTTTGCCCCAGAAATTGTTGGCGACTGTGTGACGATGATGGTGATTAGCATCTCTAGAATATAAGCCGAAAAAGAGGAAAGAGATAAATATGAAGTACATACACGACAGTGCCACTGTCGGTCCCTCCGTGGCAGAAGGCATCCTTCCTTCCTGCCTATATATATCGGTGTTGCGAAGATGATACGACAGTGTTAATGATTTGTTTCAATGGTTTAGTTGAACCGTGATGCGACAGTGGTTCGAAAAGATGCGTTCTGTTGGTATGTTGGCGTTTTAGATGCCAATCTAAGTTGCTAGTCTGTAGATGCTAGCCTCTGGATGACACTTTCGAATATCTGTCTCACCTTGGGCGTGAAATGGAGGGAATTGATTAATTCGGGCCCGAGATCAACTCTACCCGGAACTCAATACGGGATGCTGAACAGGGCTGGTCGTGGGTGACGGGGTTTGGGATGTATTTTATTAAATTGATGCGACCTTGTAGGTCATGTTTACTGAGTCTCTACTGCGCCGTAACGTGGCCACGGTTGTCCAGGTGACGGCCGCGCTTAAGTGACGAATGGGGCGGCGGACTCTAGCTTGATGGGGTAATATGGGGTAAGCTCCTGCTGTCAAACCTGCCAACCAACTGTCCAAGCTCCCTATCTATCCACTATTCTGTCCCCACCGAATCCCACGACACGCTGGCACCACTATCCCAGCACTATTGGTTGCCGTTATACACTACCTAGGTCCCCGCTACATACACCTCAGTAGACGCTAATAATAGGCGACATACTACCTACTACCTAGTAGTAATGGTACTTAGTGCTAGGGTAGTGTCTTTAGGAAGTACCTGGTAAAGTGTTTCATTACAACTACCGGTCATCCAATTCACTCATCACCGCAATGTATACCTACTTATGTTGCGTACCATGGCTTCAACTCATAGCTTGCAGTCCAATTTTTAAAAAAAAAAAAAAATTAGAAGAGGCGAGTGACGGCAAGAGGACACAATACGTAGGGCCCAGTGGAGGACCTTTATTATAACTTTTAGGAACTAATATAACTTCCTCCGTATCTCGCTGAGAGGTGAAGATGCATATACATATATATACCTAGGCATCTATATATATGTCGCATTCAGTTGCGCTTGCTCATAGGAGGTAGTGGCATATAACCTACAACTTGCATGTGTATGCCTAGCGACTATCTCATATCACTTGCAGGGGGTGGAGAGTATAGAAGTTTATAGGAAGCATGCCAATACAGGCCCTTAAGAGAAAGGATAGGTATTGAGAAACGTCCCCAGGAAGGAGGACCAACACTAGCTTGAGCTAGTTCCTTGATATCTGACATTTAGTACACAGAGCTGGGAACGATGCGAATGCTAGCACGGCATCATCTTCGTATATCATATAAGCGGTGAATAAATGCTGAGCATCACGCCATAAGCCAAGCACAGCGAAAGGGCCTTAGTAATAAACCGTTACCTTACCTAGGTTAGGTTAGAATATATACGGCTGTCGTTTCGCCGAGGGCAGCCGTAGGGCCATAGGCTAGCAGATATATATGAAGTTTAAATAGTCCTATCAATCAATAGCATACGTAGGGACTGGACAACAAATTAACCACGTCGACCAATCCGTCAAATATTCCTTTGTACATTTAGCAATATCCCGAGCCAATACATTGGCTGAATATTCAGTATCATCGGAATGATAGGGTGGTAATATTAGGAGGCACACTAGCCAGCCAAACATCCCAAGAGCCCAGGGATGTCGTGCTTCAAACTCTATCACCAAGTGTATCATTTCGTACAGCTAACTTATGTGGTAATTCGGGTGCTTATAAAGGAAATAGCGAGTAGCACAAACCTGCGCTCATGAGCCATAGGTTTCATAACTACTAATATATAGATTTTAGGAACAAAACTCGTGATACATTAAGCCGCCAGGTCGAGGAATTCGGCGCAATAGTCGCCCCGGGACATGGAGCTTGTGGTGTAGAGAGACGAATTCATCCCTGACGTACAAGAGGTAGGTCAACTAAGATTCATTCTCGTGGCGCGAATCTCCCAAAACGAATATGCGACTTCCCACGTCACACGGCCTTCTCCTGAAGAACCCAAACGAAGAGAGATGATTACTCGGTATATATGGAAATACCAAGAATTCGTCAGTGACTAGTTTCATGGATGGGAAATAAACCGCAGATAGGTACGTTACATGATTCATCATAAATCATCATTGATCGTGTGGCAAAGTGAATGTCGAGAAATTAGAATGATGGCTTAGAAGAGAGAAGGGGAAGACGGCTAGATAAGAGGGGCAAATGGAGTGATACGGCAATGGCAGGGCTGGCCAAGGCCGAAGAATAACGAATGCAGACCCCAAAAGAAGTTATTTCGATATGAGTGTCGGCTGGACTGGGGAGTAGGAAGACTAGTTCGTATTCTTAATTGTCTGGCGTTCGTGTGATGAATTCTCAACGTTGCGTTTAGACTTATTTTCACCCTCACGATGCCTCGAAAGTCTACCGTCTGTATAATATCTTCAAATCCCCGGGGTTTATTGTATGTCATTCACTCTGAAACAGATTTCTCATATTATGAGCCGAGATGGAAATTACTTTCGCCTAATGCCTCCCATTAAGTCCTCGAGAAATGCGCAGTGAGTAGGTACCACAGAACCCGCCGTCGCATATCGGCCGAGAATGACATCGTCCGCAATGTCAGCTCAATCATTCACTCTTGAATTAATTCCCCAAAAAGGATCCGAAACGAAGTGAGCGAACCGAAACCGGCCGTTCCATGGTCGCGGGAGCGAGCACGTGAGTTGTCGCCCAGCGTCCGTGGTTTGAAAATTTCGATCCATCCCTTGACCCCGGTGTAGGACCTTCTACCTTCCGTGGACCAGGTGACTCAGGTTTTAGCATCCTCAGGCCTTTCCATCGTGAATGATAGCGGTATAACCATACACTGAACATCCGCCTCGGAGCAAACAGAGTCTAGTAACGCCATTTCATCTGTAATAGATACGGTGAGCGCCGCATGCTATCGTTGGACGAATAGTTCGAGGACACGAGACTTGGCCAGCTGAGATGTTGATATTTCATGTTTCAGTACAGTCCACAGTGAGCTAGAACATGATTGAATGTAGCCCTTTATTAATTAAACTCCAGTGTCGACTTTTGTACCACGAAACAATCAGGCTCTTATTTGTTCGGGGCGGTCTAATCTTATGGACCACCCGGCTGGTACCACCGAGAATTCGGATTACAACTACGCCTCGTTTCGACTATAAAAACATCGTATTGCCGAGTCACGTTCTGCTCTCCCTTGCTTCCGACTCATCGCCGACCCCTTCGAATTACGCGTCGTTAGCCTGAGTACAAAGCTACGCGTGACCTACCATTAAAATTCTATCATATTCTTATTGAAATATAAAATTAATCGAGACAGCTGGCTTGTCTTTTACTTCTTAGTCCGCCGAAGCCTGCTTGCCCTATTCCATCTTCCCATCATCATCTGCGCCATCGCCGGAGGTTTGGCGACAGCCCTTCAAACAAAACCAACCCGAATCCACTACCTAAACATCTGCCACTGCTCAAGCTCCCGTGGCATGATGAGTTCGTCAAGTGGCACTGATAAAGACACAAAAGACGCGCAACAGGAAGAGGGTAGGCCCAAATAGCCGTATCCAGAACAAGGAAGAACCCCTTCATTGACTAGGAACTCAGGCAAAATATCCGTTTCTAATCCGCCACCGGCTGCGCCTGCGCAAAAAGACTGCTTCCTGGATGGTTCTGAACATCTATATGAGCTGCTAATCGGGGTCAAACACAGTGTTCCACACCCGCGCCGTATGTGGGACGGCCCAAGCGCCCTCGCTACACAGTATATTTGCGACGAGTGTTGGCAACGCCTCGGTCACTCCGCATCTACGGGGAATTGAGAGCTATTCCGGGAGGCATCTTTTTTTCCTAGGTGATAAGGGTTCATGGTTCGGGCCAAGCGTACAGTCGTTCATTAAATTCTCGGGCTGGGCCCGTAGCATGCGATAATTGCTCACAAGCTGAGCTGAAGAGGACGATAATGATTTAACGGAAGAAGTGAGACATATTAGGTTGGCTTACCCTCTTTTACTTTCTTTTCTTTCTCAATCGAGTTGACTCTTGCAGATGGAAAGATGTGAGGCATTCATTTACGACATTAGATAAAAACTAGCTAATTAGAAGATCGACGTTTCCTGAGATCAATGTCAAGATGCTGCCTAGTGTAGATCCCACGGACCATTGTCTGTGATGCATATGATGTCTTAATAGTACTTTCTCTGACATCACCTGCATGGCGCACAGTGGAGAGTTGCCTTGCTCCCCCCTGACATAAGAGTAGACTTAATGTTCTCATTGGTTTACCTGAGCTCATGTGAACTTCGATTTAGGGTTAGTCCTAGAAAGCCAGTTCCTGGATTGAGCGCGAGGGTTCTTTGGCAGAGGATCGCCTTTAGGACAGTATGCACGGGAATAGATATGTGGTATAGATGGTGACAATTCCAATCACAAAATGCTTTTACTTTTAAGCCCCACGCGTTAATAATACATTGACACCCCACGATTTCTTGAGTTGGTTTGATGCTTTCGGCTATAGCTCCCTTCATCTCACATGGAACTTATAGAGCTTTACATTCTCTATTTCTTTGTCGCAATCTTGGCCAAGTCAGCCAGCGCATCACGACGTTTGAACTTGGCGTCCTCGATTACTCCTGCTTTCTCGTTAGTAAAATGAAGTCCCAAGAGGCGGCTATTTTGCTCATTGGTCGTAGTGCGAGAGTCGGGTAAGTGAATAACATACCGGCATCGGCATCACTGGAGAAATTGCCGGACCACTCGATGTAGGTGGAACCCTCCAGCTCACCGGAGGTCACGGCGTAACAGCGAATAGTGGAGTAGACCGAAGTGTAGGTGAGGTTAGGCTTCGCAGTGATGACACTGTACGTGATGTAGTGGTTGATGGTCTGTGCTCCAATTAGTTACATAGGCTAGGCGCTTGAGGAGATGGGACAAGTAGGGGTGGATGGCGTACGCTGTGCTCCTCTTGCTTCACGTCAAGCTCCGCACCATCCTTGAAGGTCCAGTGAACGACGTCAGCCTCATCATTGGTTCCCTTGACGAACTCGCTCGACTTGAGGGCAGACCAGAAGTTACTGAAGTTCTGAACTAAGGACGACGGATGAAAGTTAGATTCATTCGACATCAATGATATGTGTATAAGAGTATATGTTATGCTAGTTAGATAATTCGACGTACGCTTGATATGGTGCCACACGTGACTCAAAGGAGCCTTGATGACAGCGGACTCAACAACAGAGGTTGAAGTTGGGATCGACATGATGATAGCTAGCTTTGTATTGAAATGTCTGATAGTGGTGATGGAAGCGCGCAAATGAATGGAGTGAAAGATGGTATGAAGATGGAGAATCGTAGTTGAAAGGAAGAGACGCGGGTAATAATTATAAGCTGAAGGAGGGAGCTCTCTCTCTGTGTCTCTGCCTGTTGATACTAATACAAGATAAGAACTTTCGTTTGTGCCTTCCTAGGAGGTATCTGCTTAGGGTTCTGGAAGGAAGTAATACATGCATGCATACAAACGCAGTCTATACGTCATCGTGGGGCGAATATTTAGGTACCTCTCTCCCCAATTCTTGAAAGATCGGTAGATGCATATGTGGTATTGAGAGGTAACTAGGTATCTCACCTTCTAGGTAAGGTTCACAAATCATCTACCTACTAGGTTTGTGCCCCCTTAATTACTAGAGCGAGTTGATAGAGAGGGGAGATTTCTTGATCGAGGTGAAGAAGATTCCTAGAGGTACCTAGGTACCTACCTACCTAATCCATATGTAAGTAAGGTAGGCACACCAAAAGCACCAAGTAGAGGGTACCTGGTAGGGGCTTTATGCTACCCTGCCAGGCAGTCTAGGGCCTACTTGTAGATGCTCGTAACGGATCGAATGCTATACTATATCATCCACTCATTACTTATTTACTATATATGCTCTAGCTAATTAATGGGATTGAGCCTTGCCAATCCTATTCATCGTATCGTCTTCTCTGTTGGTAAGATATAGATAACATTTGATACAGGTTTGATACATTGAGCAAGATGGGCGGTCGGAACAAAGGAAACGTCGTAGGTATCGGGAAATCGCAGCGTGGGCAGCTTGTTCAAAGACTCAATTGCTGCCTCTAAGGACGCCTTTAGCTATTGGTGCTTCTCTTAGTCACGGGGAATTGGTATTATGAAAGATGTCGTATCACCGACGAAGATGATGGCATGCGATATGGCCTCTCACTGATCCGGCGATACTCTTAATAACCACCTACAGCTACTCGATGTGGCCCAACGATACGATGCGGTGCACATCTACCTCTTTGTGATATCTCGCCTAGGCAACGGTCGGATTAACGCTTGAGGCTGGCGATTCAGCTAGTGTATAATTCCAAGCAAGCGAACATCCTTGCTATAAATAGAACCTACGTCGGCAATATCCTGGTACCGGCTTTGTTGTGATGCCAAGGCTGGGTGCCCTTCAAGGTAATATTCTCCTTGATAATCTATCGAATCGCCATTATTATCCGAAATTTACCTACGATATCTTTCGGCCTCGGGCGACAAACACGTTGGGTATTCGGAAATGATGGCCTTTGGTGAGACCTCGTTCTTCCCTCCGTTCTCTGTTTCATCCCGGAGTTCGTTGATATCGGAAACAGATCCCGAGTTGCCGTAAGTGTCGTTCAATCGCCCAGGCGGCGGGAGCTCTATTGGTGCGAATTTTGGGCCTCCGCGCGTAACGTCAGCGCGCTCCGACAATGCAGTGGAGACGCTATATGATCCAGGGCCATGAAATGATGGATAGCAAGGACCTCAGAGCCTTGAAATCTCTAATCTGGACACGGAGCACGGAGCATTGCATCCACCTCTTCCTTGATTACCCTACATTGTCTCGCTCCGTACTACTACTAGGCGGTGGCTTTTTCCCGAAACGGCCGTTGTGATAATGACTCGATTGAAACGAAATGGCCACAGCGCCCTACATATATCGAGGGATGACTACCCTCGTTAAAGATGCGTTCGCAGTGAGAGCGCAGCTTTCCGGCCTGTTCGTCCTATAGGAATCTCACGTCTCTACGATACGATAGCCCAGCGGAGGCGTCTGTGACGCTAAATTTTTCAAATGAAGTATTCTTGGATCCTTGCATTGGCTAGCAGCCAGCTCGCAGCTTGCGGGACGGTGCTCTGGGATGGTCGCTTCAATGATTTATCCTCATCCACCGACCTCAACAAATGGTCCTGGGCAAACCAAGTTGGTCCATATCAATACTATATCCACGGTAATAGTGAGGTTACCGACTACGTGAATCTCTCATCCGATTACAAGAATCTTGCCGACACAGGGTCAACGCAGGGTGTCAAGATTACTCTCGACTCGACGGCCTACTGGAATGGCCAGACGATGCGACGTACGGAACTGATACCACAGACGACAGCTGCCATCAACTCGGGCAAGGTGTGGTATCATTTCAGCATCATGCGCAGTGACACAAGCGCACCTGCCACGACCCGCGAGCATCAAGTCAACTTCTTTGAGAGCCACTTCACCGAGATGAAAGTCGGTTGGCTGAGCGGTTCCAGTGGCACATCAGACCCCAACCTCCGGTGGATGGCCAGTAGCCAGACGAAATGGGAAACCGAGTTTGTTGCCGGTGTGTGGCACAATGTGGCCTATGAGATTGACTTCGGTGCCAACACTGTGGCTTTCTGGCACTCGACGGGATCCGACGACTTAAAGCTGACAGTCGACGCTGTTTCTGTATCTGCGTCCAGCAACGGTGCTGATTGGCATTTGGGTGTGTTGGAATTACCCCGCGACGGCTATCCCGACGAGGACGAGGACTTATATTTTTCTGGTGTCTACATCGAAAGCGGAAGCCTGACAACCTCCGTGTCTGGACCCGGTGGTGAGTGGGCGTGATCCGTCTTACCCTGGGGGCGGATTGCTGATGTGTTCTCAGGTTCGTCCGGCGGGGGCTCTTCAAGCAGTACTACAAAGGCTAGTACCACGAGTACAAGTACCACTCTGTTGACTTCGACTACGAAGGGGACTGTAACAACTATAAGGTCGGCGCCTGCTACGACGACTACCTCAAGCTGTGTCTCTCCGAAATATGCGTGAGTATTCTTTCTTTAATTTTCTCCTCTCCTTTCTCAGATATAGATTCTACTTTTAGTCACGTACCACTAACTTCAGTTTCTGATAGACAATGCGGAGGCATTAACTGGGTAGGGTGCACGGCTTGTGCTACTGGAAGTACCTGTAGCATCTTGAATGACTACTATCATCAATGTATATGAGGGGCTTGACCACTGTCGGGTGGCCTTGTGTATATATTTCATTCATTAATCCAGAATAGATATGGATTAGGTTACTCTGTGATCGGAGCGTCTTATTATATTAAGGGTTGGGCCTGACTGAATGCAGAGGGCTACCTTAGATATGATGTGCTTCGTAAGCTGAGACTGGGCTCTTTAGTCTACCGGAGCAGCACATATCCGAGGTAGCCTGATGTTACCTTATCCCTTACAAGAATGGGTCTTCGAGGCTATTCGTCACCACTTCATCTTTACGGCAAGTCTGCAGAGTATAATATCCTTCCCTTTGGCCGCCTCGTCGTCCACGTTTCGAAACAGTCGCACAAGACTTACTTCGCTGCAACATTGGTCCCAGCCTCTCTCTAAAACTCGCCACAATGCGACTGAAAATCCATCTGATGTTTGATATCCGTCCTGAGCGAACAAGCACGCAGTTTCAATACTACAGTGCATACTCGACGTGATATATACTCACAAGTATAGCGAACCTGCAATATTATATCTGGCCGACATGGGAATACGCACTTAGCCGAAAACTTGGCTCTACTTGCCCGACCCGAGTGGTAGTGTCAAGCTCTCCGGCCCTTCCATTTCAACCTCATCGGTTCAGGCTCCCTGCGATCGTGCTTATGGCTTATGAATCCGTAGACGCGTGGTATCAAGATTTAATGATGTACAAGCCCGGATATTGGGAATATCACGCAATATAATCATGTTATCTACATTTAGGACGCCCGGAAGTCGTTGATAGAGGTGTCGTATAGTGTAGACGGCCACTTCGGAAACATGGCACACCGCTGAACGGACAGACCGATGATATCCTCGGTGAGATTCGATGTGGCGTCGTTTAGAATGACCTCTCGGACTCATATTACACAGTTTCGTACAACAGCGCCTCTCGGAGGAAATTGAGTGAGAGGGTTTGCTCAGCGCATCCATGCATCCGTGTAAATATCGCCACTGGCGGAAGGGATCATGAGAGGAGTGAGGGTATTCACGTGTGGTGAAAAGTGCAGTAAAATGTGCCGAAAAGTAACATCTAACTCACGTCATATCGGCTCGCGTTCCGCAGTACGGGCAATTGCTCGCATTGGATTAACAGCGCCTATTGGCACCACTTGGCGTTATTGTAGCTGTCGAGAGGGGGACTCGCACTTACAAGCATCAACGTGACTACTTGTTGGCTTGACGGCATCTAGGACGTCGTACGGGCTCCGTGATCGGCGAAGCATACTTGTCCTCATCCCCGCATATTATGTTGCTTCGATGAGTGTGAATGATGAGTAAAACCTTCTTGGGTGACCACTACGCCTGTAAGAAGAGTAGCACATGAGGGAAACATGACCTGCTATTGGATGCAATACTGTGTCCAATCAGGAATTCCACCGGTTGGCTGCTTCGAAAGATTAACATGGTGCGTGGTGAACCAGCCTTTCATATGCAGTAGCCACAATGATGAATTGAGACACACGTCTGCTTGTCTCATAAGTCTGCAAGGAGGCAAATTTTAGCATCCTGAAGCCTAGCGCATATATGTATATCGAGCCGGCTATGGCCCGGAACTGCAGGGTGACATTCAAGATAGCGCGGTACCTATTATGGACTCTGGCTTCGACATGTTGCGGCTCAAGAGAGCCCCGGCCCGATCCCATGGATAATGGGTATTTCTAGCGGGCTTCATCACATCTCTCTCACCGTTGTCGGCATTACCTAGGTGTACGACATTTCTTTTTCTTTTCTTTCCAATGGATCATGTGGAATTAAGTCAATTTAATAAAGTCGGGCGAGCTCATCGGTGACTTTGTGCGTCGTTTCACACAATCAACGATCAACAGGACCCGATGCAATACCTAACAGACGCGATGCTGTTAGACTAGACATGGGATATCTCGATAGAGAGAAGCCCTAGCCGTTTAACTTCGCCCCCTCCCTCCCCCCTCCCCCCCAAATAAGTGCAATGTCCATAGTAACGATCGCTCCACGCATATAGCCGTCGCTACAGCAAGCAACATTCTCGGTGTTGCGAAAAAGGCGTCGATAAATGACGTCAACGTGCTCACCAAAAACAGGTTTGGTCCTACCTCTGGAATAGTAGCAGCGGTCGAATGAAAGTTCTACAAATCCGTGCACTGTCTATCGTTGGAAGGGCGTCGTTGTCGACATGTCACTATTCTACAGATGAGTTGCTTGGCGTTATTAACGTCGAAAATGCTAGCGTTGACGCTCAAGGTATATTAGCCGCATCCCTTAGATGTCTTAGCAACCTTGTGGGTGACACCATCACTGTATATTCAAATCACAACCCTTGGTAGTGCGGTGGGTAGCCTTCAAACATGTCAATAATGACATGCTTGATGGTGGAAATAAACGCACGAACAGCCAATCGTCCTATTAAGTACCCTGTGCATCTCTAAGGTTAGTATCTCGGTAGGGGACTATCCCAGTAAAGTCGCACAGAACATCTTGGCCGAAACGCTGCGGGGATGATGTTATTATTCATAGTAGACACCTGGGAGAGGGTGACTGATTCTCTTCATTTAATTAATTGCTTCCAAGCAGTTCGCTTCAATTGACTATATGTATTATGAGATCGTATCACTTTTCATCACTGGTTTGGGGAGTGCTGTAGATAGGTCAGCTATCACTGCTGGGCGGTTGCCCTATGTTGCTGACCTAAGCGCCAAGGTTGGAAGTAGTATCTAGAAGAAGGCTAATAGAAGAAAGGTAAACTTCAACTGGATATTCATCATCGACGAATCTAAATCAGGAATAACGTAGGACTGCAGGAAGCTGAGGATTAGAACCAAGGTGAGCATTGAGATGGAGCACTGTGCCGACAGGAAGTAGGCGGGAAGTACACTAGATCCGGCCCCGTAGATTCGACAAGCACCGGTCTAGATGGGGAGAAAAGAAACAACATCCATATGTGCAGAATTACTGTCCACTAGCAACGATGATACCTACAACTATGCGATGCATTAGACAGGCTGTCGACAGCCGATGAAATCCAAGTCTTTAGACTAACGCCCGCCGGACCTATCAGAGCGTCAGGATAGAGAATGTTGGTAGCACGAACGCTAGGCACAGAATACAGCTGAGCTGAAAGGTTGTCGCGTAGAAGTGGATCATATATATATACCGTTAATTCCAGCATGGAATTAACGGCGTCGTTTTTTCCGTGACAAAGGTACATACTAATAGTATGATTTGATCGATAGTGCTGCGGCGTGGTGGATATCAATGCAAAATCATATCGTCGGTACTGGATCACTAGCTATGGCGTGCTGGACTAGTGCCTACAGCTAAGTTTTTAGGTTACAGGAATAGCGGTATCAACTTGGCGATCTGAACCAGGCTGTCTAAAGCTCGGCGCTGAATAAACCCTGCTGCCCTTTGGAAGTGAAACTGCCAGACTTCTCGTTCGGATACGGCTTAGATACATCGCCGAGTGGCCATGTCTCTTGAGCGCTTGGCTGCCACTCATATCCGCTCCAAATCTGCATTCGGGCGATATTGTCTGTATCAATTCCGAAGAGGTAGAGAAAGTCTATAGCGTCTTAGCGGAAGTCAAAGAATAGGATTAGGGATTTCACTCACTCTGCCCTTCGGTCTTACTGATCAAACGTGGCTCTGAGCTGTAAGGCCCCGAGAGAACCCACCAGCCATCAACGGAGGGATTCCAGTTGTCGCCATCGAAGCTCTTTAGATAGTACCTACCATTGGCGTTCTTGCCCACGATATCGATTTTGCCCTTGGACCAGTGAACAACCTGGGGAGTCTGCGAGAATTTGCCACCCAACTGGTCCCAACCGTTCCACTGCGAGCCGTCCCAAAACTTGTGATTCAGGGCGCCTTGCTTGTCGACAGCCCAGAGATCAAGCCTCTCCGAGCCCCATGATGTAGCAATAGGGGTGCCGACAAAGGGTCCACCTCCTAGATCTTCCCATTCGCTCCATGTAGTACCTTCCCAGTACTTGTGCCAAAGTGAGTCGGTCTCGGCTGAAAGACCAACTATATCGAGGCGATTCGGGCCCCATGAGGTAATGTAAGGCACGCTGGAGAAGTTGCCGCCTAAATCTTCCCATTGTTGACCAGTAGGGTAATAGTCAGTACCGGTCCACGCCTTGTGCAAGTAGGTGCCATTGTCGGCATTGCCTACGATATCGAGGCGATTTTTGCCCCAAGAAAGCGTCTGGACTGATTCAACCTCACCGCCAAGATTAACGTTGTCCTCCCAAGAGGGACCCCAATTTCCACCATCGAAGTACTTGTGCAATACATTGCCGCTAGACTCGTCGATCCACGAGATATCTAGGCGTCCATAGCCCCAAGAAGACGCAGATGGACAGCTAGCCGCTTGGGATGGGATGCGTTCGAATTTCTCCGGTTGCCAGTCGTACCCGGTGTAGAACTTGTGCCACACGGAATTATCGGGAGCACGATCTAAAACGTCAACACGGGGATCACCCCAAGAGACAGCTGATAGACATGAACTGTCGGCTGAAGCCAGAGAGGCCTATTAGTCAGTATTAGCGAGAATTGGATTTACATCATCATAGAGTTGTAATGGCTCTTACTGAGAGGGTAAGGAGGAAAGGAACACTCAGAAGTCTACCCATATTAGAAATCGATTTCTTATTCAGTTAGCACTTCTTGGAGGTGGTGGAGAAGTAGGTAGCAAGAACAAAAGAGTCTTAAGGGCCATATATTAATAAATACCACCCCTGAGTTGTTGCATTCGGTCTAGCTGCGTCATCAGCGCAGAAGGGTGCAAGCAAAACTATGGAATATCGAGACTGAATTAGGGCCATGGGCGGGCAGTTGCTTTTTTCGAATCATGATCTACGATCGATCTAGTAGGCCAACAGGAATGGCTCGGTGGCGGCAATACATGTCTGAGACTATCATTGTATGCAGTATCACCAGAACGCTAGTCCCAGAGCCGATCTGCATTTAGTAGTGTATATTCTCAAACCCTCATTTCCAAACCTCCAATGAGGCAAGGATATTCTAGTTGAGGAACAAAACATGATGGTTCAATATCGTCATTTGAAGGGAAAAGCAAACTCTGTGCAGCTTCCATATTATTTGTTTACTCTACTAAATTGCACTGGAGCCGCGATGAATAAGATAACCTCACTAGCCACGGGCCGGGCGGGCTGCGGGCCACTTACACTTATCGGCACTATAGGGTAGTTTCCATATAAATCTGTTATTACC